>APFE030187114.1:277318-318426 GCA_000404065.3 Pinus taeda | reverse complement strand
CCATTTTTGGTTGTAAGCATATTTCAGTATTTTCCATTAATGAAATGAAGTATTATTTCCACTGCATCTTTGTGTATATGATTATCTCTGTAATTTGTTGCGTTCTTGTTTAAGTCTGGATCAGTCACACCATATAGACCTTCAAAATCAGCATTAGGACCCTCAGAAACCATCCCAACCTTTCTGCCAATCATCCCCTAGGTCCCACTGAGATTTTAGACCACTTGACCCCTAGACACTCCAATTATATGGGCATGACAACATCGAGGAGGCTCTAGACGCTCTCATGAAAAGGCATGCCTGTGTCCTGGGACTATTTCTGGCAGACTTGTGCCAGAGTCCAAGAATTTAAGGCACTTTTCAAGCCTAGAATTTCGGCCACTGCCCAGAACTTCTTGTAACTTTTGGAATCCATTAAACACATGATGACAAGACTAATAAACTAAAAACTAACTCCATGACTAGGCCTAACCATCCCCAACCAGGACTGACATTCTTTCAAACACTTGGCATCAATGCAATCTACATGTGTAAACAACATATATAAGCATAGGGATCTCATACTTATCTGAGATTTTCTATGAAGAATCATTTCCTTATCACATTAGATGCAATTTAATCCATTAAGCCATTAACACATTATTCATTCATTTACAAGTAGAAACATGATGAGATCCATACATAGCCACTATCATAATAGATATTCATAACCAACATAATAGCAACAGAATTAACAAGGAAACATCATCCATATAATCCACATATAAATTGGTATAATACTCATGAGATAACAAGGAGAAACAACTTCATACTAATGATGCAAAAAACAACTTGGTATGGGACGACCACGTTCCACCCGACCATAGACATGGTTGAGCCAAATCTCTCTTCAGCCAATCACCCTCGTGCCATATTCCAAGCATGAATGTGGGATCTCATAAAACACATCAATCAACACCATCCATGACTTCCAGAGGCCAAACCACCTCAACCCATCAAATAGTGATTCCACCTCATTGTCGAAAATCACAAAACTATCATTAGATTGGTCTCTAACCAAGCCTTTCAAGGCTCCAGAGCGTTTGTTCCAACCCCACTTCCAAGACTAGTAACTCAACCAATGGTTGTTATCGAGCTCCAGAGTGTTTGTCCAACCAAGGCTCCAGGACTAGTAATTGAACCCATGGCTACTGTCAGGCTCCAAATAGTTTGTCCAACCAAGTCTCCAAGACTAGTAACTCAACCCACCAAGGGCTCCAAAGTGTTTGTCCAACCAAGGCTCCAAGGCTAATAAATCAACCCAAGTTGTTATAGGGCTTCCAGAGTGTTTGTCTAACTAAGGCTCCGAGAACTAATAACTCAACCCAAGCTAAAGGAAACATGAGAACCAACTAGAAAAACAAGAAATGAACCCACAACAACATGGCTATCCAAGAAATGGAAAGGCTAGACAAATGCACTGTCAATCCAGGCAATCCTCCATGCCAATGACAAATCATAACCAAGAAACCACATGCATGTGCCATGCATGCCGAAACTAGTGAGGAAAACATATATGCAACTCAGTAACTCCAATCAAAACATGTTGTAGTTGTTGATCCTAATGTCCTCTTGCACTTTCTTGCTCTTCCTTTGCCTTCTTGCTCCAAAACTCCAATTATGCCACACCCTCCAAGAGTGCTCCAAGAAAAATCTAAGTGTCCGAGAATGAGAGAGAGAGAGAGAAAATAGAAGAGAGCTCCACCAAAACCTGTCAAAATCTTACACTGACCAAGCCTGCCCACTGATCCTCAAAATCCTTTTTATCAATGAGGCCTCCACTTTCTTCATTTTCCATTATTTTCCTTCAATTTCCTCCTGACATGCAACCTGTGACCTTTAACCTTCCTTTTCTCCTAATTTCCATTATTTTCATAAATAAAATTCCAATAAATGTCTTGTTCCTTTCCAAAGTCTTTGCCATTTCCTTTGTCAATTTCCTTAGCCATAATAAACCGAAATGAACATCCACTAGGATGTTTTTCCCACCATTCAGCTTGGAATATGTGTCCCATCAATCATGGTCTTATATATTTTTACATGGATTTTTAACCAGGGTTGTTACAGGGTTTCTATCGCATTATTTCTATGGACCTTTGCAGGTCTCCATTGGACTTGTTCGTGGCCTGAAAGCATCCATTTTCATTTTTTCAGGTCGTTCTTGCAACTATTTGCAGAAACAGTTGCATGGGTGTTGAGTCCCAAACTTACATCTTCCCTACATCCCTTTTTAGCCTTTTTCTCCAGTTACCTGAACCTCTAAGCTATCAAATCATTGCATATTAGTTTAAAATGAGCATATAAATGGTTTCCTAACTATGTTTTGTGACTGATGTTTGATTTAGATTTTTGTTCAACCAGCTGCAGAATCTGTCACTTTCCACAGCCAGAATCAGTTTCCGCAGCCTTTTTGTTAAACTCTATGCTACAGGTGTCTATTGAAGAACTCAGCGACATGGGCAAGCTACAAAGGACGTGGACATGGAACGTGTCCCCTTGGTTCAACCAAATCATCCACAGAAGCCCGCGGTCAAGGCCGGTCAAACGGTGGTCAACACAAGGAGTTTAGCGGTGGCACGACTCCATTTCCATCACAAGGAGGATTGTGTGGCAAAGTCCTGAGTTTTAGGAGGTGTGTTAACACCTAGGGACTACTCATGGACCAAATCCAACAAACCACCTCCTTGGATTTACTTCCCACGGCTACCATGCTGCTAAATTTCCGATTATGGTCTTTTACGTGTTTGGCTACCAGTGCAGACCGTGTTAGTTAGTTATGTATTTTCTGTTATAAATAATGCATCTGCGTATGTGTATAGGCTAGTAGTTTGTGTTGTGTAATCTTGACTGTTGTACGAGCCACTGAGCCGAGGCTTAGTTTCTATTTCATGACTGCATTGCAATATATGAGAAGACATTGATTTTGCGTTCAAATTCGTGATTGGTTCTGATTGACCGAGGGTGCAGAGGGCCCCTATACACCAAGGTCCTGTAGTTGATGTATAGCTTTATGTTTTTCTTCATTTTACGCTCTTGATACCATAGATATTTGTTGTATATATTAACTTGCTCATGGTATTCATGTTGTTTGTTGTCCATAGCTTCTTTTATGTTTTTAACTGATTGTCAACTGATCAGTGTTTGCATTTCAGGTTCTAATAGGAAGCCCGGGCAGTGCATATAGTTTTTGATGACTAATGACATGATGGAATTATCTTGTCCTACTGCTGATTTATTTTATTGGTTCTAATTCCAGCATTGTTTGTTTCTTTAGCTTTGCTTTATTCATTTACTTTTCTGCAGGATAAGATATTAGACTATTCATATCATTCTTTAGTTACCTCCCATAGCCATAGCGAGTCGAATGGTGAGGGATTGAGTGTGAATGTATAGTTTGATACTAGTTTATTTACTTTTGCAAGTTAGTGATTAGATTACTCATAACATTCTCGGTTGCCTCCTATAGCCAGAGCGAGTCGAATGGTGAGGGACTGTAGGATGAATGTGTAGTTTAATCTTAGTTTTACTTTATGCAATTTAGATATCGGATTACTCAATTTGTGTATGACTACCTCCTATAGCCACAGCGAGTCGAATGGTGAGGGGTCAAAAATGAGTTGATGTGATATGATTAGTTTACTTTGCTTACAGTTTTTAAATTGCTTTCAGTTCAGTCTTTTCTTTTCTTTATACAACAACAAGGATACTGGGTTCCATAGTCACTAGTTCACTATTTTGTTAATTAGAATCTAGGCACATCTTGATTTCATCATTATAAGTTTGAACACCTTTGGAACACTTTGAAGTTTGGAAATTATTTTAAAGGCCACCATTACCTTGAATACATTTGTCCATACTTGATTACTAGAATCACCATCTCACACACCATCTCACATTAGGGAATCAACAAGAAGATAAATCCATAAACAAACCAGAAAATAAGAACGACAAAGAAATAAGAAAATGGTTATCTTGCATAGATAGTGCACTTCACTTCAACAGTTTACGACTCCCGGATTGACAATTTATATAACAATTTAGAACACACTAAATTGACCAAACAATGGGTCTCATGATTATGTAGAACATAACCTGCGAGACACACAGAGAACCAAAATTTTCATTGTAATTTCTTCTTCCTGAATGTTTTGGCAACCTTTAGTGCCCTGCCTACACTCCTGCAATTTTTTACAGTTCAGATAAGCTTTAATTTTTCTTTACTAACAATCATAAGTAGAGTAATTTTCTTATCTTTTACTTCAAAATTTTGTATGTTGGGACTAGGAGTAGTGTGACTAAGAATGAGATTAGGCCCTCCCTCCCTTGCACCCTTGTGGAAAACCTATGGGGGAATCCGAAATGGATCTAAAATACTGCCTACCATCTCCCTTTTAATTGGAACATTACACATAGCTTAACTAGGAAAGAAGTAAGTGGCCCTAATCCACACATATTTTTTACTTTTTTTTCTCAAATCAATTCATATCACATATAACTTAAATAGGAGAAAAGTGAGTGGCCCTAATCCACACATCTTTTACTTGTGATTCTACTCAAATTCATTTATTTTGGATTGAAAGTTGGTGTTAGTAAAGAAAGAGAGTAGGTTATCCCTCCCTTGCACCCTTGTTGCGAACTTATGGGGGGGATACAAAACGTTTCTCAAAGCACTAATTTGCCATCTCTTTATATGCTCACATGGAATAATTAAGAAAAGTAAGTGACCCATTATCCACACATATTTTCTTTTCTTGCAAGGAACAACATAACATAGTATAATTAAGGGGATTGTAAAGGATCATCACATATCCACATAATTGCACTTCATACTTTGTATGCTCACCATTTCCCTTACACACACGATCACCACACACATTAAATTCACTTAAACTTTGTGCAAAGGGCATCCTCTTTTGGAATCTTTTTACTTAGTTTATTTTGAATTTACATTTTGGCACACCCTAAGTAAAGCAAAGACTCTCTTAAAACAACCTTAATTTGAATACACTAAACTCCCCACAAGAGCCACAAAATAATTTATATTTCATGTTAGGACCACAAGGGTAGGTAGCACATAAGCCATTTTGGTTGTTTTTCAACTTGAAACATAGAATCTGTGTTTTTAGGGAACTTAAAATCCTACATTATCTAGTGACAAAACCAGTAATGAGTTGAAACCTATGAAGGGGAAAGGCTTAGACGTTAAATTACCACGAACCTTCTTATTGTCTCTTGGCACTTGGTAGGGGCTTTGGGTTCAAATTTGATAACCAAAAGTTGGGATTCACTCATTTCCACTAGATGTAGGTAGCTTAGTGGCCAAAACCTTAGGGAATATTTCCCTATAGGTAATGGGTGCAAGAGCACTTGCACCTGGAGGCGATTTAAATAAGGTTGTTGGAACCATCACTTGTTCTTTCGGGATGTAGCCCCAATACCCTTCTACATAACCCTCTTCCATACCATGGTTGGCTTTTTCTTGTTGGAAGAGTCGTCATTACTTCTGGGACATGGCCCCAGTACCCTACTATAAAATATTCACAAGGCCTTGTTACTATTATGAGTGGAAGGATGTTAGATCTTTTTAGGGGTTTTTTATCATATGCAAAATCTCATAAACCTTTTGGTTAATTATTTCACAAATTAAATACTTTTAAAGGGAAATTAACCATATATTTTTCGCTTTGTCTTATGTATGTGATTCATTTGGTTTGCTAAAAAAATCAACCCTATCCATATATTTCCCCACACATCTTAGGGCACCATAGGGGGCCCAAGGGTTACCTATCGCTTTGGGCACCTTCAAGACGTCCCTCCATTACTAGGAGGTGTGCCTAGTCTCTCACCATTTCATCGTAGGAGATAACATACATCTACCTTGTTTGGCACAACCATTCTTGGTGCAACTTTGATAGGATCTACTTCCCCTCAGGGTACCCCTTTCACCAATGGTCAAGGGAGCCCCAACATTACCCTGCAGGGTACCACTACCAATAATTCCCTACAAGGGACTCCTTATAACACCACATTACAAGGTCATTATACTATGGAAAATACCAATATAATCCCATTTGTAGCTTCATTAAATATCCTATGCCTCACGAAACTTACAAATGATCCTATTGCACATAATCAACAATGGCCCCCTTTGACAACCAAATTACCTTCGAATATCCCTAAATTTGAAGGAAAACAGGGGGAAGATCCAGACAACCATATTATGACCTTCCATTTATGGTGTTTCTCCAACAATATCATTGAGGACTCAGTTCATCTAAGACTATTTCAACACACCCTCATCGACCCTGCTGCGAAATGGTATGTAAGCAAGATCGTAGGTTCCCATCAAACATTTGATTCTTTAGCAAGATCTTTCCTCACCTTCTTCCATCTCCCAGTTCATCATGACATAGGTCTAGAAATATTAACCCACTTTCGGCAAACTACCTCCACCCATATTTCAGACCATGTTCATGAATGGCGAAAGTGTCATAGTTTGTGAAAAGTGGACATAACAACACCTCTTCTTTTAAATTTCTTCTTGAAATCTCTTTTGCCTGTAATTGCAAAAGATGCCACTATGGCTGTGTCGCAATTAGAATAAGAGGCCATCAGTAAAGCTAAAAAAATTGAGCTTGTTTACACACCATCAAGGTACCTTTACATTGTTATCCAAGATGTTCCTCGCCTACAATCCTTTGTCCAAGATAAACTAGAAGCATCAAATGTTGCAAAAAAATTGATCGAGACCATCACCCAAAATCAACTAGCGAATTCCTTCAAATATCCTAGAAATATGTATGGTACGCAACATAATTTTCAACCAATTGGTGGGCCACCCATAACACTAGCACCATAAAATGTTGGATAACACCTCAACTAGCCTTCACCTCTTCAAAACCCTTCCATGTAAAGGAATCAATACCCAACGTGCGCTTTGGAAGCAGTTTCAACCTCCCAACCTACCCACACAAACCCTAGTCAAGGGAATCCTTATTTTCCTTTCTCAACACCATAATAGAATAACCCTCCACCTCAATAGAACGCGAGGATTAATTTTGTTCAACCTTCATTCCCTCAGCAACAACAATCGTTTAAGCAACTCAACACTACAAACCCACCTAATCTCAACAAAAAGAAGGGGAAAAATAAACAAAAAGGAGAATAAGGATAAGGGGGGAACCAACAACGAAAAGCAAGGGCGTCGACTGGAGGAAATCCCCCCAATCGAAGCCAGAACCAAAAATAGGGCACAAACAATTTGCAAAAAATAAAACAGGAATGTTAGTCTTAGGACTAACCACTCTTGTTCCATTTGTGAAGAATATTGACATTATTCCCATCATTGACCTCAAATACTAGAGTTGAAATGCATGAGAGAGGCTAGTGGGTAGGGGGGAGAAAATCAATAGCCTGCAGTAATGCAAAATTTGCTTCCCCACCAAGGAGCGGTAGTTACTCAACACGAGGTTGGCCCTCCCCAATATCAAAACCAAGCAGGGGGCAGTTTGAATGACACCTTTGGTCTTGAAATTTATATGCAAGGAACATGTGTCTTGCTCCAAACTCGTAGTTGTGATTATGGAACCCCTCCAGAAACTAATCCTTCAACAATACCCATCACCAATACAACTATGCCACCTTTCACTATACAATGGTGCCCTATTGAATCCATTCCCAAGATGGTCAAGGGACCATTACATCATACATCCCATAATTCAAAGGCAACTTATAGCTATAGTATCGTTTATGACATTGAAAAATATCCATCATCCATGTCCACATAAGGGGTTCTTCAAACATGTCCAACTCAATGGAAAGCACTTTTTTCCGTGCTAGGTGCAATTGATCCTTTAGATTCATGATTGGTCACCTTTGATTTAGACAATTTTGAACCACGACTACCATCTATAGTTGCCTTTCATATTTTTATTACCATTTGAAATTCCATTATTCATAGGTGCATTATTGATGAGGGGGCATCCACTTGTATTATGTCAAAGTCATTTTGGAAAAAACTAATATCCCTCATACTTATTACTTCCTCCATCACATTAAGGGCATATGATGGATGCACATTGTCACCTATAGGACTCTTTTAGAATGGCTCGGTTGAACTCATGGGAAAGACGATTCTCATAGATATTGAAGTCTTTAATTCCCCTCTGGATTACAACATCTTGTTTGGATGAAGTTACATGTACACCCTGAAGGTAGTGGCCTCATCAGTTTTTTGCACAATGATGTTCCCCCATAATGGGAAAATCATTACCATTGACCCATTAACACACTATGAAATAAGGATGTGCTAGGTGTGGAGCCTGATTATCTTTTGTATTCAAAGGTTTCAGCCGGATGTATACCCCAGGAAGATTGTATACCCCTCCACACGGGGGGGGGTGGTGTGGCGAGGCTAATCCCCCATGGTTGGGGCGTCCAGGGGCCAGTGGTCCCCCGGCGGGGGTTTCCCCCAAAGCTAAAAACATATGTAAAATTGCCTTGTAAAAGTATAGTAATTTCTAGTCAATCTAGGCTGTTCATTAGGCGGATGATCTAACGGTAGAAGTTATGTTTAATTTAGGGTTTTTTTTCCCTAGAAGGCAACCCCTCACTATATATGAGGGAATTGTATTGCATCTATGTAGATCTATATCCTGAGTGAGGAAGAGAGAGGAGATTGAGAGAGAAGAGGGAGTTACAGCGGATCTGCTGTAGGTTGCATCTCTTCAGTTTGTTGGATAATATAATAAAAGAAGGGTTGGTTGTTTCTCTGTGGATGTAGCCCAAAATGGGCGAACCACGTATATCTGTGTCTCTCTTGTTTTATACATTTTCTGTGTTTATATTTCTGCAATATTTTATGTGTTCCATTGCTCTGTAATATATAATTTTCTAACGGGACGTCTTCCTCGTCAAATGGTATGTTACCCTTATTTGGGTCCCAAAATGAATTGGTCCCATCTTTGACTGAAGTCGGCTTTGGAATGTTCAAAACTTCCTCTCCACTCAATACATACCCAGGAGACCCACTAGTTGTCACACCAGTTTCTGCAGCTCCTGTATGCATGATTACTACATAAGATGGTAACCAAACATAGGATACTCAAATAAAAAATCCAGAAAACATTAAATGTTATGACAAACAAACCTCCCTTTCTCCTTTACTTGATCACTCAAACCCCTTTTCTCTATCCTCCACCTAGTTTTGTTTCGCATCAATTCATGGAAACCCTCACTTTAAAACATGACTCTTACGATAATCATCTGGTATTTGACCCCTCAAACAATGTCGACAAGCTCAAAGGTCATGTTTATGGGATTAGTTACCACAAACCCCCCTCAAGATACCCTATCCCTCATAGTACCACCTACATTGACACTAGAGAGCACCACCAAGATATATAAACAAAATGCCAAGAAGAACGATACCCCATCTACCTCTTCTCACAGGGTACCTCCCCCATCTACATTATGTGATGTATCGGGGCACCCTACCAACCAATGCCCAACATTGGAAGAGTTGAAAGCCCTTCTTCATGCCCCAAAGGCACCTCCACCTTCACCTCGTCTCCTGGAGAGAATTCGACCTCATTGCTCAATAAGGGATTATGCACCAACCACATGTGCTCTATTTTCACATAGCATGGTCATTATACTTACCATTTCCTCGATCTCCCTGGATATTGGGACGCATTGGTTTCCCGTCATCAAGCTAGGACTGTTACACCATCACTTCATGCTACTCTGGTAGCTGATGATGCACCTCAAGCCATTTATTGTTTCTTTGAGAAAGAAGCCCCACGAGCAATCCACCCATGTGGTTTCTATCATCATAACTCCCATCCTATGTCAATCAATAACAGGAATAAGAAGAAGATGAAACCATCTCCTCCAAAACCAACCCCTTCATGTGCCCTATGCAATGAACAAGGACATTTGATCAACCATTATCCAACTTTGAAAGAGCTTAGGAGATTATTTTATTCTATTGTTTTGATCCCTCAACTTGTTCACAAAAACAAGTCTAGGTGCAATTGCAACAAGTGTCACACTTGCACACAACATGTGCACCACACACGAAATTTCCCAAGTCTCCCTAGATTTAGAGAAGCATGAACTTCCTTACGACAAATTGGCATCAGGCCATTGCTGCTTCTTCTTGCTTTTGCTAAAGCTAGGATTGATAAGTGGCACATAACCACTACAAGCATGCCACCTCCAAATGTTCCTCCCAACTCATCGTCAGGAACTATGATAGATGTTTCCACTTAGACTATCTACTACATAACCTCATAAGTTGCATCAAGTGCTTTACATCCATGCAATATCTGCACCACCACTTCCCACATCGTACCCACTTGTATTGTTTTGTAGATATTTGGGAAGCTTAGTGTAGCATGCCACCCCCCACACAAAAATCAAGCAGAGCTTCCTCTCAGGGAGGAAAACTCTTTGGTTCCCAGGATGCCGACACACTCCCAGGAACCCTCTCCTATTCACCCTCATTCGACTATCAAGGATATAGTACCCCCTGGTGTTGATGACATGCAACATCACATTTGATTATTTATTCCACTGTAGGAACCATGATTACATTTTTCTACTCACCATTCCATGGTGTCGAGTTCACTTCACTGATTTCGAAGGTTCCACCACCAATGACTACATGGACTTGTCCTATCTATGCATTGTTAATATTTCTTGGTTCTCCAGCAACAACAACGGAATCATTTCCCTTCTTGTCAACCAACACTTTCAGATGCCAACCCTACCCTCATGACCTAACAACACTTCAATCTCCATTTTAAAATCTCTTTCATTCTGATGAGGATATCTTGGAGGCCATGATATAACCCGAATGTTTGTAGGATTCCAAGCACCATCTCTCTTTCTTCCTATCAGATTCAACGTTCACACATATTAATGCACGAGTTGATCCAGGAGGATCCCAAAAGGATAAAAAACTTGAATTCCTTGAATCTCAATGAAAACTGGCTCAAATCAAATATCTTTTCATTATGAATCTAATGATGCGAACAACAGCTCAATTCAACACCATATGCGAAAGTTATGGCCATCTGAAAATTTTGTTAAATAATAATAAAAAATACAAGTGTATGTTAGGGTGCCACATGGAACTCCCACAGGCTTCCACGTGGAAGTACAGATGACACCCTGTCAGTTGTGGTAATGACCATGCAGGCCAATTAGGTGGTGACATGTCATAGTACAACCAATGAATGAGTGAGTTGATATGGCAGGTGACTTGGCACAGGTGGACCAATGGCATGATGCCATGTGGGCCAATC
The DNA here is from genome assembly GCA_000404065.3 of Pinus taeda. Classification (NCBI taxonomy): domain Eukaryota; kingdom Viridiplantae; phylum Streptophyta; class Pinopsida; order Pinales; family Pinaceae; genus Pinus; species Pinus taeda. Next base: position 307,078 of record APFE030187114.1, on the reverse strand, counting down.
AAATGGCACCACATGTCACCATGGTAGAAAACCATAGGGTCTGGTCAAACACGTGGGGATAGTTTGTTACGTGAAAACTTGGCAGCCATTTTCAGTCAAATTTTCAGATAGTTAAATTGGGCGGTTAGCGATTTTATTTGACGAAGGTCGTGTTTTTTTATAAAACATTAGTTGTTTGTTTTATTATTAAAATAAATGAGTGGTTGGGGGTCCACAAGTTTGAACCTGCAATGTCATGGGTTTCCAACACCCTATGTACCGCCTGCCAACCAACGACGCCCAAGTGGGCCATTAGTATTACCACCCAATGAGTTTTATTTAAACCACATTCAATTGTGTGACGAGGGAGGAGGACCAGAATGGTGCACGTGGAGGAGCAGAACCTACCTTTGGAACCAAGAGCCGATGGGTGGAACTATGCATGCATAGAACCAAAAATTAGGGTTCCATAAAGGAAATATTCGAAGAATATTCTTCCACATAATCTACATGGAATATTTTAGATTCTCTGAGGGGCCGAAGTTGCAAGTGACAAAATATAGTCAAGTTTATACTCAAATTTATTAGAATTTCATGAGGATTTCACTGGCGCAGTCTGCTTTTTGTATTTGAGCATTCCATTTTCAAATCACTCCGAGGATTAGAGGTATAATGATGTATTTTTCCATGTACTCCTTATTTTCACTGAGATGAATGAAGAGGCCTCCCCACTATAGAAGTAGGGCCCAAAGATGTAGTCCAGACTAGACGAACTCTGTTATCAAATTCTTTGCATGCATTGTCTTTATGGTCTCCTTATGTTTTCTCTTATTTAAGTGTCTGCACATATGGTTTTACCTGCTCTTTTCATGAAATTTTAAAAACAACAAAGAATTAAAGATCCTGAATGAAGTTTTATATCAGAGAAGTTTTCTTGTTGATATGAATTACGAGTGTGAATGATAACTAGGAACAAACTCAAATAGGGTGAAGGAAAAATTAAGTCTTTTGACCTAGAGATTGAATGTGCAACACAAATAAGGAGAATGGCAGATGATGATGCCCGTACCGAGAATGAAAATTTTTTCTAGAAATCTTTCTGCACCATGAAAAATAAGGTTGATAAATTATTTGCAGATTATGAGGAGAGAATAGTAAAGAAGGAAAAGAAGAAGCAAGCAGAGGACAATGCTTCAGTAAATCAAGGAAATGGAGGAGAACCTTATGAACCTCCATCTTCATATTCAAGTGAATGTTGTTCTTCTTCATCATCTCATTCTCATCATTCTAATCATTAGCCTAGAAATTCTTCTAAAAGGTAATTTTTAAGTTGGATGTCAAGTTTGATTTGTCTATGTTTAACAGAGAATCTAATGCAAAAAAGATAAAAAGAATTGTATTGGACATATTGAAGTATATTATCGAATACAACATATTGAAGAAGATGAGGCAAAGATCCAATTGGAATCTCTTTGATTGGGAGGCACAACTCTTATATGGTGGGAGAAAAAATTTCAAAAAGGTAGCAAGCATGTGGGTAAACCCCTTTCTTCTTGGTCTGAATTTGTTTCTTCTTTAAAAGGACAATTATCCATTGGGATATCAACAAAAGGCCATGATATAATGGCAACATTTGAAACAAGGAAAAGATCAAGATGTTCAAAGTTTCACAGAGGATTTTAGGAAGAAAGCTTTGGCATTGGGAATTCCTTTAGATTAATCTAACACTTTGATGAAATATATTGGTTCTTTACATATTATCTCTGGAATTCTTTGTTGTTATTTGAACACACTACTCTTGATGTGACTAGTGTGAAATTCATTCACCTTGAAGGCAGGGGAAATTATGAATAAGACAACCATGCAAAGAATACAACGATAACCAAGAAAAAGGAAGCAAAGCCCTCCTGTACTCATTGTGGGAAAGAAGGGCATGATGAGGATCATTGCTGGAAATCACATCCAGGATTGAAGCCAAAGAGGAATGGTGGAAATGGGAAGCAAAAGACGGTTGTTACAGTGCAACAAGACCATAGATCTAATTCAAATGATGAAGTGAAAGTCACAACTACTAGGTTTGCAGAAGTTGGACCAATTGACCTTGGTTTTTATTCAAGTGATGAGATGAATATCGAAATTGTTGGGATTGCAGGTAATGGACCTATTAACTTGGGTTTTGATTCAGGCGATGAGGCAAAGATTGCAGCAAGTGTTTCACTAGAGATGAGAAGAGAACCAAATACTGCCTGGCTCCAGGAACTTGAGGAGATCAACTAGAGCATTCAAGCAAATAATGTTGAACTAAGAAGACTTCTACAAGAAGTAGAAGAGGAGAAGTAGGGATTGCATCTTCAGCTACGAGCTACTGAATAGGCCTTGGAAAAGTTGAATTGCAACAAAGGCTTAGCGAAGCTGTCATCACCTGCTTCAGAATTGGTAACTGAGGTAAACAATGTCAGTGATTCTTTAGTTTTATGTTCTCATTATGATGATGAATTTGGTGCCTTTTAAAAGCACACTACAGGCATTGGTTTGAGGCTAATGAAGAATATGGAATATGAAGGAAACGACCTAAGATTTCATGTCCAAAGCATTTTGAATCCCATCCAAGTGGTGGAACTACCTCGATATGTAGGACTAGGCTATGTTAGAAAGGGAGATGGGACATTATCCAAGATCACCAATGAAAGACACTCCAAACCCTTGGAGACAACAGAGTCTTCAAGCAACAAGTATGAGACAATGTAGGATGTTGAGAGCACATCATGACATTCAGGTGATAGTGACCATTTCAAAGGGAGAGCTAAGGTTGTCTCTCCTTGCCAAAGATACACCAAAGAAAACCATTCAAGGAAGAAGTTAAAGAAAGTACGAACCATTGCAACCATTGCAATAAGAAAGGACACCAACGAGCTACTTGTTGGAAGCTCCATCTAGAGATGCATCCCAAGAAGCTCCATCCACAGTTGAAATCATTTCTAAGTAGTTTGGCATAGCCACCATTGTAAATCAAATGTTATGAAAGTGTTTGTAAAAGTGATGAAGTGTATAATGTCACTTATGAATGAAACATCATGATATTTTTTCCTTTAGTTTTATAGTATGGGGTATGGCTTTAGTTGTAAAACTTGACCATGAGTATACTATAAACTTTTGGAAAGTATGGTCTTCTTTGGGGTCTTGGAAGTTGAACATGTATTGGTAGCTACAAATTTTCATATGGATACAAGTGTCAATTTCATTACTTCGGGCTCTGAAGTACAAAGGTAAAGGAGAAGAAAGTGTGACCTTTCAGAGATTTTTTATGCAAATCATGATCGCAATATTATTTATACTTTTGGAGGACCAAAATTCCTTCAGTGGGGAGGAATGATCTAAGAGGATCCTAAAAGGGAAAAAAATATAAGTCCTCAAATCTCAGTGAACCTAGCTCAAATCAAAGAGCTCGTCATTTTGAATCCAATGGCATGAACAACACCTCAATTTGACACCGTATGCGAAAGTTATAGGCATCTCAAGTTTTTGTCAAAAAAAAATGTGTAGGTGTATCTTAGGGTGCCATGTGGCACTCCCACATGCTGCCACATGGTAGTAGGAATGACACCCTATCAACTACGGTACAAACCACATGGGCCAATCAGGTGGTGACATGTGGCAATACAACCGGTGACTAGGCACAGGAGGATCAATGGCTTGGTGTCATGTGGACCAATCAGATGGCACCATGCTAGCAACCCATGAGGCCCAGTCAAACCTGTGTGGATAGGTTATTACGCAAGAAATTGGCAATCATTTTCAGTCAAATTGTTGGATAGTTAAATTGGGCAGTCAATGATTTTTTAATGACAGTCATGTTTTTTTTAAGCGTTGGTTATTTGTTTTATTATTAAAATAAACGGGTGGTTGGGTTCTGTAGGTTTGAACCCACAAGCCCTGAGGTCGCCAATGTCTTATGTACCAACCACCAACCAACGATGCCCAATTGGGCCATTGGTATGACTAGCCAACAAGTTTTATTTAAACCACATTCATTTGTGTGATGAGGGAGGAGGACCAGAACGACGCGCACAGAGGACTGGAATCCACCTTTGTAACCCAAAGCTGGCATGAAGAAATGTATGTGCTCGAAACTAGGAATCAAGGTTCTAGCCGGGGAATATTCTCCCATAAAATCTCCTAGAATATTTTAGAATCTCTGGAGTTGCAGGTGACAGAATATAGTCAAGTTTGTACTCGAATTTCTCAAAATTTCAAGAGGATTCCAGTGGTGCAGTGTGTTTTTGGATTTGAGAAGCCCATTTTTAGGTCACTCCCAAAATTGCAGGTATAATGATGTATTTTTCCATGTACTCCTTATTTTCATTTAGATGAATGAAGATTCCTCTCCACTATTGAAGCAAGGCCCGAATATGTAGTCCACATTGGAAGAACTTCATTGTCAAATTCTTTGCGTGAATTTTCTTTATGGTCTCCTTATGTTTCCTCTTCTTTAGTTTTTTCCATATACGGTTTTACCTATTGTTTTCATACGATTATTAAAACATAGAAGAATTAAAGATCCTGGATCACTAGTTAACACCATTTACGTTGTAGAAACCAAGGATTTTCTACCAGCAAGTCGTGTATATTGGTTCAAAAACCCTATCCCAACACCTGATGTGTTCAAAGAAGGTAATATGTCCAATATCTCACCCACTTTCAAGGTAGACATCTCATTAACCAAGCCATGCATCATTGAAGAAATCTTGTTGGGGGCTGCTTGTTCTCTTGAAGAATTTTCCTGATACAAAACCCTATTCTAGGAGTTTAGGGACATTTTTTCATCGTCATATTCAGAAATGCTTGGCATTAGCACTATGATCGTAGAGTATCATATTAACACATGGCTTGATGCCCATCCTATTAGGAAAAAGTAGTACCATCTCATACCCACTCTGGTACCGTTAATTGCACCCCTGTGATCTAGTGCAAGGTCATAGTCCCACAGATGTGGACGATCACCATCACTACTACTCGAGTAGCCAAGTCCAAAATGTACTCGATCATAATATCACCTTCGTTAAAATGATCGACTCCACTAAACTGTGTGGCCCAACCAGCTAGTATGGGCCCTCTGCACGACAACTATGTAGGAAGTACCTCCCCCCAAGGTACCAGTCCAGTAACAAAATAAACATCCACCTCTGTGGTGAATGGCAGGTCGGTCCCCCACATGTCAAACACCTGCTCAGTTGGATGCCATCTGCCAATAATAAAATGCAAGAATTCCTCCTACGATCTCAAAAGAGGGTTCTGAAGGAACTTTAGTAACCCCCATCCAATTAGAGTTTCCCACACCTGGGCATTGAAAACAACCACATCACAAAGATCATGCCAATATCTCTCATGCCACAACACCATCCTATAAGTGGGGCCCCTGTGAGGTCAGTAAAAAAACAAAGAACAAAAAATAAGGCCAAGTCACCAAATTTCCAAAACCTGGTGACCATGTGACTATTTTCCAAGCAGTCACATGAACCTCATGTATGTTCCACTAGCAGATGTGAGGGACCTCATGTCTGTTCCACTAACATATGTGAGAGACCTCGTGCATGTGTCTTGTACAACTACAATAACATTGTGATTGTTCGACCCCATCCTGAGAGCCCCCCTCGAGGAGGGTCTCTTGCTTGTTTCCTTCACAGTCGCATCGTGGTGATGACTTTATTGTCTTCAACCACGATCTCATTGCAGTTGTTTTTTCCTCACCCGTGTAGTCTCATGTGACTGTATGTTAGTTTCTCACGAGGGTTTGGGAGGTTTTCCTAAACTAGGTCATACAGGGCACCCTTTACGACCTACCTACCATAGAAATACTAAATTGACAAAGGGGATCTTACAATGAATACCTGGCTCTCCTCATTCGAAAAAAGGTCACTCTGGCTACTGTAATGACAGAAATGATCAACGGGATCCACACCAAGCTCTGCATCAACAAGTACTAATGAGGTGACAATGTGGGCATTGCGACCCTTATATTCGTTATTTTTCCATTCTTCCAAAGGCCCATATGGGAGCCCATGAGCTCCTTTCGTAAAACCATTAGTGGAATTAATATCAAAGCATATTCATCTACACCATTGTGCACTCCTTTCAATTCATCAAAGGTTTTCGTTTTCGGGCCCATTTCACTTTCAGAGTACCCACCAAGTGTGTCTTTCCATGTGTTTAGATACATCTTTTTTATTATTTCGAGTATACATGTTTTTATTTAAAGATGCTTTCACTTGGGGAATTGGTTTTCAAGTTGCAAGTTATTGGTAACTTCCATAGTGAAATCAGTCCCCTAGTTCACCAATAGATAGTTAAAGAATCATTTTTCACTAATCATGATAGGTGTCCTCAGAAATTATGCATATCCTGACATCATTTCTCTAAAATTAGCCATAAGGTCCACCATCTTGACCGAATTTTTCTTCACTCTCCACATGCACATGGTAAACATTCACGCTGGTTAATGTAGCTTTACCTGCATGGATTACCCAAACTTTTAGCTCACTTAACACTATTGGTATCCATGACGATTTTCTTAGGTCTGAGACTTGTTCCATTTGCATGACTTGAATATCAACCTCATCTTTCTCTCCTTCACTTTCCTTCTAACCATCCTCCTCTCGGGCCACCATTCTTTCTGAATCATGATTAATGCACCACTACATTCTGCATTTGGCCTATTGTCCATCCACATTACATTAGACCATCTGCGTTATCACCTCTGTTCCACCCACCTCACACTGAGACTAGCCAATGGCTCCCCTTCCCTCTTCAAACACCCACCTACATCATTACATAGGCCATTATATTCTTGGGGCACCTGTCTTTGTGCTTATATATCTGAAACCACTTTTAAATTATTTTGGAAACCATACAAAATTTTTAATGGAAAAGGAATCTCACCCATATTTTTATGTCAAATACGTGGCGGCAATCCCTAGACACCCTTGGTTGGAGTTTGCTTTTTACTCACCTTACACCCACATCATTGATCACCATTGGTTCATACATCCACTGCGATAGTCAGAACATACATATACCTCCCCTAGACATCCTACCAACCCCAGAGGCATACACCTCAACACTCTTGTTTTGATTGCCACCACTTGCATTACAACTCTAACTTTGGGAAGTTTCCTAGTATCCCTCCTATACTATCAAATCTTGTTATCATGCCTTTGACCCATCTTGTTACAACATCTTCCTCAGCTTCATATGGATTTCTTGGGATTATTTTTAAGGCATTTGGCGCTCTTTTTTGTCGACATAGACACCCATCTTCCAAAATCAAATCAGTACATTGATTCTTCCCTTGTCGAGATAGTCTCGGGTGCCACAGTGGGAACCATCATTTCCCATTGACTTCACCGATCTCCCTAACATTCAAAACCAGCTTAAGTTTTCACGTCAGGGGTGTATCATGCTTTATGACTCTTGCAGTTCTCTCATTTAATCGAAGACCCATATATCTGATCACACCTCTTTCAGCAGTGCTTTGTATCTAATGCATGGGGGCACCCAGTTCATCCTATTTGTCAGAGATGCACCTGAGGGCTAAAGCAATGATCTTCTACAACAAAAAACACGTCAACCACTTCAACGCTGACTGATAGGATTTTTCTATATGTTTGTAATATTTTAGTCACAATAATCATAACGAGCATGGGATATGCCCACCTCATATAGACACTTTTGTATCAATATTTCTTAAGGGCATAGTTTCTTTCAGTTCTCAATCAAGGTTTTTTTTCCCTAATCATCTCCACAACAAATCTCTCTCTCACAAGAAGTAGGTAATACTCATCATCAAAACAACAAAACATGATGTATTTCATCTATACACTTTCTCCTAATGTCATACATTAGGAGGAAACTATTATTATGAGAAAATGGTACACTCATTTGTACACGACATAAAGCACTCACATTGAATAAGCAACATGTATAGAGGATACATTTTCAGCTAGGAACATTGTGAAATGAAAAAATCAAGAGGTTCTCCTAAGGTTGACCTAAAAAATCAACCCTCACAAGTGCTCCAAAGAAAATTATTCACTACGTCGTGGTTTTTTCTTTGATAGCCACGACAGTTGCTAGAAGCACAGTCAACACCTAATGACGCGAACTTGCTTGAAAAACACTCAAGCTCTTGACATGATGGATTGACTACTCGAACCTTGAGCCCCAATAATCCTTAATGTAAAGAGGATGGTAGCTCTCATCTCATTTATGATGCAAACAACCTCATGGATGAGCCAAAGGAGGGAAGGAGTGTTCAAAATTTCTATAAATGCAAGAGGATGGAGAGCTGTAAAAAATGCTACAAAGAAATCAAGCATACCATTGTTAAGAGAATTCCACCATTTGAGAGAGTTTTCTTTTCTTCTTTAAGAGAGCAAGAGCTTGCAAAAGGGATTGAGAAGGGGGAATCTTTGTTGAGAGCTATTGAGCACCATTGCTCAATCAACTCTCTTCAAGTGTTGTTGATATTCATTGTAACTCTTCCACTACCAACAATCATAAAGAGGATAATTGTCCTACTCCTTTGTTGATTTGTTTTGTTTCACAAGCTTGTTCAATGTTATTTTAGTTTAGTTTTAGTTTTGTTTTGTTAAAGCATTGTTTCCAATTAATTCAATGCTTTTTTAGTCCATGTTTAATCACTAACACCACTCATTGTTTTCATATTTACTTATACAAAGAAACTAGCTACAAGGAAGGTGGATTTGGGACTCATATGCTACCAAACACACCATACAAGCATCCATCCCTATCCCTTCCTCGAGGATCGAGATAGTGGAATGACTGCCTCGGAAAGAAAAAAATGGGGGGATTGGTGAGGAAGAAAATGGTTAGAAAAAAGGCACGACCTTTAGAGAATTTGAGAAGTCAAAAAAAATCGCACATAAGTGAAGCCTTACAGAGAGAGAGAGAGAGAGAGAAAGGTGTTGCTAGAGCTCAGTTGAAAAACTAAGTTGGATTGGAATGTCTAAGATTCAGTGTTTATAATCCTAAGGTGTTATTCCTTGTGTATCTTATATTAAAGCCACTAAATGGTGAGACTAATCCTGAATGGTCAAAGGGAAGCTCGGGATGCTTGACCTACTAGATGCTTGTTGTTGGCTAATGAAACAATTAACAAGCAAATCTAATCATTGTAGTGCTTTTTGAAAAAAAATTAAACCACTTGTTTAGTGGACTACATACCCCTGTGGTGCTTGCTAAGAAAGAACAACTATGAAACCACATATACAATAGGTTTATCCTCCTAGATCTAAGAAATGGTCATCTAAATCTTGGGTGAATCCCTGTGTCTTTGAATCAGGGAGTGGATGAGCCACTTTGGTGCTTATTGTTGATAAGCAGTTGTTAAACCACTAGGACAATGGACTCCTTATCCTGGGTATGTGACTAAGCCTTGGGCATGAATTCCCCTGAAAAATCATCCCCTCAGACTTTGGATCTAGCTCAGGGGTGGTCAGCTACAAGAAATATTGCAATGCAGTTGGCCTATGGTTGGGTGGAGAGTTACAGTCCCTCCTTTAGTCGCCAACTATCTTTAAACACACAAATAAGTGTAAATTGCTTGTGTATATTTTCTTATGGATTGTGTTCATTATTGTTATATGTGAATGATGCAATACTTTATATGTTGATAAACATAAATGATGCCTAAGTAGTGAGGCTCATTGTTAATATCGTGATTGGAATTATAATCTATGTATTCATGAATTCTAATGTCAGTTTGGATTGTGTTGTCCATGGTTATATTCATGATGAGTGTGATACTATGTGTTTATGAATACTCAAACATATTCTGAAAGTTTGTGAATGAATAAATATATAAATCAAACTTGTACTTATATTGGTTACTCCCAAGTATTCATAGTTTTAAGCCTTTGGGGCCATAATTTTCCCAACATTTTGGTGGCTTGGGTAGCCCCTTTGTAATAACAATTACATAGACGAGGGCTCGGGGCTACAGGTCTTGGGCCATAATTCGCCTTAAGACCTCAAATAGTCGAGTGCGGGCGAGGGGCCACCCTCCCTGTCTCATACAACCTAGCCTTGGATTGATTATCTTATACTTCGGTTGTTGGGACCCGCGAGTGACCAAGCTCAAACCATATGTATATGGGTGGGGTTGACCCCGATGAGAGCATTGGTTGAACCTTGACCTAGCAAAACTATGCATCACAAGCCAATACCGGCCATTGGTCATATGCCTGTGTGTGCTAAGAGTTCAAACTGATGCATAGAGGGGTTAGATAGTGGGATCGAGGAGGAACCAATAGTAATAGAACCTTACCATCACCCATTGTTTTCCACTTAAACCAATGCGCATTGTAACATGGAGTGAGCAAGCCCACAAAGGATGGTTGATATTATTATGATTCCACCACGAAACCTTGTTTTCGCCCATTGTATGTCGCTAAGGTGATGTGGAGAGAATGTAATACACGCGCACTAGTGGAGTGCAGCTGACCCAACCTTGGTTCTAGTGTGGGAACCCTTCCACCGAGGGACCACCCACCACCTCTTTCTTATATATAATGTTAACTGCCACATGAAAAAATGCAACGAATAATCACACTGGCATAGTGATGACGCCTCATAGGCCCTGTCGTGATGACCTATTAGGGTTGTGTGGGGGCCATGTCAGCATGTTAGGTCCCTATAATACTAGTATATCCCCCTTCTTGTCATTGTTGTGCCCATGTAGCCCCCATATTGGTTATTGTTGTGCCCCATAGAAGCCCACTATTGTTATTATTGTGCCCTCACATTATTATTGTTAGGTAGGCTTTGATTAGATTGTGACCTCGTAGACTCCTATATATATAAAGGATGTTTTGTCATTTGTATTATCCAAGAAATTTTCATTTATGTAATGTAAAGGAGGTTTCCCCCTCGAAGAGGGTGATTTTTAAGTCGTTGGCCTGTCTTTTCTGTGAGTTGGTTGCATAACATTTGGTATCAGAGCTTTGGATTCTAGGGTTTCGCTTCTTCAAACAAGTCATCTTGGCATTTTCGCTATAACTTTTTTCTACAAGGCTTCAGAAGCTGAAATTTTGACCATGTGGAGTTGAAATCATGGTGAAATTCATGTACAAATTCCAAATCTTGGTTTGCTATATTTTCTTAGATATGATCCGGGGAAGTTAGTGTTTTTACAGGCTCTAGAATTTAGTCTCAAACAAGCGACCCGGGGAAAATCATCATAGCTTTCATTTCAAGAATCAAATTTGAATTCTATAAAATGTGGTTAAAATTTCACGGACTTTAGTTTTTCATGTATCAATTTCAGGGTCAAAGGTTGAAAAAATGACATGGCATCTCGTACAACTTCACTCTACTAAACCAATACATAATCAGGTCATCGTGGGATATTTGGCATAACTCTTTCTTGAAGAATCCAATTTCGGTCAGACTTATGGGGCTAGAAAGAAGACTCAGAGGGCTACCATAGAAATAATTTTCAAAACTTGGAGATCCGAAATTACAAAGTGCAACCATTTCAAGATCGAGATCCTAAAAGCAAGAAAAAGGTGTGAATTTTATTAAAAATTGCATAATTGTTGTTTGAAAAATCAATTTGAAGTGATTCCAAGGGAATATTGAAGCATAGATATCAGTATTGGGCTCTAAAATTCCTCCCTAGAAAAAAAAAAAAATTACACCCATTAAGCCCTTAGAAATCTCTACTATGACGCATGAAGAGGAAGAATTGCAACATGATATATCAAAATTATGGGGACCAAGTGCAATAGATTTCGCTCTCACAAAGAGAAACCAAAGATGAACAAAAATGGGACATAGATAGTTTAAAAGTAGAAATAAAACTGGTTTAAAAGGCGACATGGATGGTTTAAAAGGTGACATGAATGGTTTAAAATAATACATGGAAGGTTTGACAAAGTTGTTGCAAGAAAGGCTTCCCAATGGTGACAAGGTAATCCATGAAAATCATGATGAGGAAAAAAGGAATATGAATTAAGATTTTAGAGACTCCAATGTGGGGTTTAATAACCACCACATTCCAAAGACACATACGAGGAAGTTTGATGGCAAGGATCCGATAACATGGATACTACAGATGGAGCAATATCTTGATCTATAGGATGTGAAACCCTCACATATTGTAAATATTCCATATTTATATTTAGAACCTAATAAGTTTGTATGGTATATATGGCTTTGTTCTCATAAACCACTTGTCACCTAATCAAATTTTATGGAGTAAATGATAGCACATTTTGAAGATACAAAGAGCAACACCTTCTTTAGCCAATTGATAAATCTCAAACAAAAGGGTTCAATGGGGGAGCACATTGAAGACTTCAAAAAATTGAATATTAGGGTAACCGATATTCCAGAGGAGTATAGGATTGATGTCCTCATAGGGACTTTAAAAGATAACATCCAACATGAGGTTCGTCTTTGGGAACCTGATTCATTGGAGAAGGCATTCAGGGTGGTAAGAAATGTTGAAAGCAAAATTATGAAAACAAGGAAGTCTACTACTCACAACTATAAAGACAGAAGTGTTGTTGATCCTAGTCTTCCACGACCTACAAGATTGACACCACAACAATTGGAGGAAAAAAGAGAAAAAGGTATTTGTTACAGTTGTGACAGAAAATACACTAATGGTCATAGGTGTTCTGAGAAGAAATTATTCTACATAGATTGTGAAGATGAGGAAGAAAAGGAATAAGAAACATCTAAAGAGGAGGATATACACCAGGAAGAAACCCCAAATAAAGAAGAAATGAATATGACCATATCTTGTAATGCATTGGAAAGAATTACCACTCCTCAAACTCTCAAGATAGAAGGATATATCAAGAAGGAAAAGGTAATAGTGTTGATTGATTCGGGTCGTACCCATAATTTTATTCATTGTAAGATAGCCAAGGAATTGAATTGCTTCCTATATCCAAAACTTGAGTGTCAAGTGATGGTTGCAAATGGAGGAACTATAAATTTCTCTAGAAAGTGCCATAATATCAAGCTAATCATAGGGGAATATGTATTTAATAGTCCAATGCTTTCCATTCCAATGGGTGGTGTTGATGTTGTATTAAGAGTCCATTGGTTACAAGGTTGGGGACGATAGCTTTCAATTTTCAAGAAATTTTCTTGATTTTTTTTTTTTGGAAGGAAAGGAAGTTGAATTAAGGGGTATCGTAGGGAATCCAGGAATGATAATCAACTCCAATGGCATGACAAAGTTTCTGAAGAAAGAATAACGGGGAATAATTGCAAAATTATGCTCACTAGAGGTTCAACATAAAAATCGTATATTTCTCTAGATCTCCGAAATGTCTTGAACAATCATTCCAAGGTGTTTGAGACTCCCAAAGGCCTCCCACCTATTCATGATCATGAGCATGTTATTCACTTGATTCCATGAAGTTTTCCTCCAAACATTAGGCCTTATAGATATCCTTATGCCCAAAAGAGTAAAATTGAACTTATGGTTGCAATATGCTTGAGGTTGGTATAATTCAACCTAGTCAAAGTTCTTTCTCTGCTCTAGTAGTATTAGTCCATAAGAAGGATGGATCATGGCGTATGTGTCCAAATTATAGGGAACTCAACAATCTTACTATTAAAGATAAATTTCCCATTATTGTCATTGGTGAATTGTTGGATTAATTACATGGAGAACTTTACTTCACCAAGTTGGATATTCATTCAAGGTATCATCAAATTAGAATGAAGACTGAAGATATTTTGAAAACAACATTCAGAACTCATGAGGGTCGTTATGAATTTTTGATCATGCCTTTTGGCCTTATTAATGCACCTTCCACATTTCAAGGTTTGATGAATTCCATTTTCAAACCCTTCCTTAGCAAATTTGTGTTAGTATTTTTTGATGATATACTAATCTACAACAAGTTTTGGAAGGATCATGTTCAACATGTTGGCAAGGTGCTCAAACTATTGGAGGAGAAACAATTATATGCAAAAACCTCCAACTGTTTCTTTGGAGTATAGGAGGTAGAATATTTGGGTCATATTGTATCTCATGAGGGTGTTAAGGTAGACCCTAACTTAAATCCATTAAGGAATGGAAAATCCCCACAACCATAAAGCATATTCGAGGATTTCTCTATTTGACAGGGTATTATCACAAGTTTGTTAAGAATTATGGGAGAATAACGACACCTCTAACATCATTACTGAATAAAGATGCATTTTATTAGACTCCAGAAGCAACAAAGGCCTTTGAGCATCTTAGAGAGGCAATGTGCCAAGCATCGGTCTTACCTATGCCATACTTCACAAAAACTTTTATTGTCGAATGTGATGCTTTAGGAAATGGAATTGGTGTTGATTTAATGCAAGAAGGAAGACCCATTTCTTTTGAAAGTCATCCAATCAAAGGAAAGTATTTACACAAACCTATTTATGAGAAGGAAATGTTGATAATACTACATGCACTAAAGCAATGACGACCTTAGCTAATGGGAAGACACTTCAAGGTAAAAAATGATCATGATAGCCTTAAATACTTTTTGGAACAAAGATTATCTTCAGAAGAGTAGCAAAAATGGGTGACAAAGATGTTGGGTTATGACTTTAAAATCATCTACAAAAAAGGGAAGCAAAATGTTATTGCAGATGCACTCTCAAGAAAGGATGAGGATGTGGAAGCATTGCTTTGTGCCATTTCTATTATCCAACCTGAGTGGATAACTAAAGCAAGGGGTGAATGGAAGAATGATGAAGAGGTGTGGTCACTCATTCAAAAGTTGCAACAAGATCCCAATACATCTGATACATTTATCTGCAAAAATTATTCATTATGGTGCAAATATTTCCTATATATTTGTAAGAATTCTCAACTCAAACAAAAGATTATTTTGGAATTGCACACCTCTCTCTTAGGAGGGCACTCAAGATTTTTTAAAACTCATCATACGGTAAAAAACAATTTTTTTTGGGATGGCCTTAAATCTGATATTCAGAAGTTTGTGTTCGAACGTTTGGTTTGCCAACAAAATAAAGTTGAGACAATTAATACCTCGGGTCTATTACAACCTTTAGCCATTCCAATTCAGCGATGGGAGGAGGTATCAATGGATTTTATCACAGGTTTACCCAAGCATGAAGGAAAGGGTGTCATCATGGTGGTAGTTGATAGACTTATCAAGTATGCACACTTTTGTGCATTATCTCATCCTTTTAAAGTCAGTACAGTTGCTACTGCATTTACGGAAATAATTCAAAAGCTTCATGGAAATCTAAAGATTATAGTAAGTGATAGAGATCCCATTTTCACTAGAAATTTTTGGACGGAATTATTTTCTTGTATGGGTACTCAATTAGCTCATAGCTCATCTTATCATCCTCAATTTGATGGGCAAACTGAGATAGTGAACAAATATTTGGAAGGATATCTTCGTTACTTTGTATCTGATAAACAAACACAATGGGTCAAGTTGTTACCTCTAGTTGAATGGTAGTATAACACTTTCGTTCACAATGCAACAAAAATGACCCCATTTATGGCACTTTATGGATATCATCCACCATACATCACATCGTCTTTAAGATAAAATTATAAGGTTCAAGTAGTGGTAGATCACATCGAGCATCAACAACAAGTTCTCCAGCTCTTAAAGGATAACCTCACTCTGGCGCAGAATCGAATGAAACAGCAAGCAAATCAACATCACAGTGAAATAAGTTTTGATGTAGGTTACTGGGTAATTTTATGGTTACAACCATACAAACAAATGTCTCTCAAGCAAGCTAATAAGGATAATAAATTATCACCCAAGTGCTACAGTCCTTACAAGGTGTTGCAAAAGATTGGTACTATGGCATACAAATTGGAGTTGCTTGCATATTCCTTATTACACCCAGTTTTCCATGTTTCATGCTTAAAGAAGGTTATCAGTGACAAGCTTCCAGTTCAAGCAGTGTTGCCATAACTTGAAGAAGAAGGAAAAATCATATTTGAGCCTGAAGAAGTCACGGAAACAAGAATTCAAAAGCTACGGAATCAATAAATTTTAGAGTATTTCATTAAGTGGAAGAACTTACCCGCTTAAAATTCCACATGGGACGATGAGAATGTTATATAGAAACATCCATAACTACTCAAGCATTGAGGACAACACTTTTTTGAAGGAGAGGGGCATGTTAGGTTCCAATAATACTAGTGTATCCCCCTTATTGTTATTCTTGTGCCCATGTAGCCCCCATATTGTTAGTGTTGTGCCCCATAGAAGCCCACTATTATTATGTACCCTTACATTATTATTGTTATGTAGGCTCTTATTATATTGTGACCCCTTAGATTCCTATATATACAAAGGAGGTCTTGTCATTTGTATCATCCAAGAATTGTTCATTTATGTAATGTAGAGGTTTCCCCTCGAAGAGGATAATTTTTAAGTCGTTAATCTATCTTTTATGTGAGTTGGTTGCATAACACAATGTTACATGGCTATTTTAATGACATGGCCTCTAATGATAAACCAAAACCTCAATTAAGTATAGCTTTTGATATAGGGCTCATATTGAAGTAAAAGTGACACCATCAAAAAGCTCTCAATGAGATAAACACAATGATGGCATCAAAAGTTAATTCTGTATACTTGCAAAAATGAGGTTTTTCCTAACCCCCTATTTATAATATACCTTGGTGATCGGGTCAAACAATAAGTAACACCTTTATCGGCCCAAAAATCCATAAAGGGGTGGAAGGGAGGTGGTTACACCTTCCCTAAGATCACATCACTGAATGGGGTTTGGAAGGCAGCATGTATGTAGATCTCATTAAGTTTGCTAAAACCAACACATATATAAATTCCACTCATATTTTTTCACTATTTTGTGATCAAATTGTGTTAATTGGACTCATTAACTAGAAATATTGACCATGCATCTAACATCTTATCTATTTTATATTTAACCTACTCCTTGTAGTGTGGTTTCATCTTGTATGGTATTTTCTTTAATAGTTACGCATTGGGATTTATTTCAATCTTCATTTCACTAAGTTTTCCCCTAACATCTATCATTTTAATAGCACTATATGATAATAGATATGCATATCATGGAGTAGAGATACAATCTTTGTGACTATGTGTTCAACCCACTAATCCTTTATCACCATGAGTTTCAACTTAACCTCAATCCTAATATTAACATGTTTCATTCATAGTAACTCATGGTAATACATTGGACAATTAGTCTCCCCATTATCTTTAACCACGTGGTTCCATTTTATTCCCTCTAACTCTAGATTTGGAGACTCCTTTACAAGGTTGTCATTGAGGGGATCATATTTTACTTCTACAACTCCAACCTCTGTAGAGTTATCTTTTATAGTGGAGGCTTCCATGGCATCCCCCTTTTTGAAACCTACATTTAGGTATTGTGGATTCTCCATCTCTTGGCCATACTACATGCACCTAAGTACCCATGTATACAATGATTCCATCTTTGGGTCATACTACATGCACCTAATTACCCATGTATACAATGATTCCATAACGTAGAGTTAGAAAGTAGCACAAAAATTTTCCCATAGTTTTGGCCACTACCATGTCTACTAGCACAATCCTCTTGTAAATACTAGTTCTCCAACAATGACTCTAAGGTTGCACAAGATTATGTACCCATTGCTAGAGTGGAAGTTCTTCTCACAAGTATCCACATGTTTGACTGGGTAAAATTTCCATTGAATTATAGGGACAAGTTGGCAAGGCTAGAGTTGTTATTTGTTAAAGGGAATTGTGGGTCCAACAAGAAGCAAGTCTACAGGGAATATATTATAACTTCATGTAAATTAAACATAATCTTATGCATCACCCACCATTGCACTATGGTCTCTTATACCTCCACATCTTTAACTGAAGTTTTCCATGATCAAATTGAGATGAATTGCTATTTAGAGTGCCAGCTTGGTAGTTGAGCATAATAAGAACATGAAGGAACTCAACGCTCTTGAAGTGATGAATTATCTTTTGATTCAGGAAACTATTCTAATTAGAGTGCCATTACTCATATGGAACAATTAGAGCATTAGTTTAATAATTAAAGTTGGATCCCCAATGACAATTAGGTTCTTACTTTTCCTTATCATCAATGATCCTCAATCCTTTATACAAAGCAAGTTCCTCTACATGATATTTGTAGTTTTTCCTAGTCCCCATTCAAAACATGTTTTCTATGTTTCCCTAAGATCAAGAATGATCCCCCTACACCTTCCACCCTTGAGCATAGATCTAACTCTCAATATAGAATACCATCCATAAATTGATGGGAAAATAGAGAGGGTTGATAAATTAACTAAAGATATGGTATAAATATATGTTATATTATATATATAATAACATTGTTTATAATACACACACATATGTGTGCACACACAATAGAATTTAAGACTAATGTATTATTAAAACGTGTGTTCTTAAAGTCATAGCTTCACATGAAAGGTCACCACAAGGTCTACAAATGCAGGGTCATTATTCATTGTAAAACATAATTCCATTATATATCTTATTCAAATATATATAGCACCCCAGGTTTTGATCCCTAGTTTAATAATGTATCTTGTACATGATGAAAGATTAGAGAGCCTAGCTATGTAATGGCCTTGAATATTAAGAATAAAATCGTTGTCTACATACGGACAAGGATAGGAGTATAGGGGGATATGATCCCATGAGGGGGGGGTATATGTTGAGAAATCCTTTGGGCAACATAGTTTGTGTTTTATTAAATTGATTTCTCTTTCTTTGACACTTTCTTGTGATGTTTCTTATTAATTCTTCTTTCCAATTATTTTATTCTTATCATCAAGACAAATACCAAACATTGAAGATCACAAACACAATAAAGAACACAATATGTATGCACTTAGCCAGGGCAAAACCCCTATTCTAGGAGAAAACCCAAAAATTCTTCTTCTCTTCTTTAGAACCAAATCAAATGAGACAACCTAGACATTTTGACCAAGACATAAACTTCCTCCATCCACCAAGTTAGCCCTTAACACAAACTCTTCAAATCAAAGCATTTAAAATCTCAACTTCTTCCTGCGACTCCTCAAATTTGGCTTGCACATTCGTCCCCTACAACTTGTCTCATATCCTTCACACATGTGGCACACAAATGCAGATTTTTCAATCTTCTTTGGTTGATAAACTTTTCTTCCTTCTTTGCTTGAGTTGTCTCTTCTTCACGTCCCTTTATTGACTTCTTTTGCATTTAAAACTATAGATCGAGTTCTCTCTTGGATGATCATGACAATAGGCCAAGTGCTCCCTTTATTTATAGTCTCTACAAGGTGGACAAATCCCTTCATGAGGCTAACTAGATAGTTGAAGGAGTCGAATTGGTGGAGGAGGGACAAGACACATTTTTATTACATAAATCATTTTCTTTCTTGACATGAAAAGCCCAAGAAGGGTCTATAATATAAAGATAATGACAAATACTCAAGACACAACCCTAGAAGCATTCAATGGAGGCCTAACCTAGAGAGAAAACACATATATCATGAAACCCATGCTCATAAAAACAATTTTTCTTTTATAACAATTTTCTTTTTCTTACGTTTTGAAAAATAGATTACATCATGACTCAAGTACAAATATGAATATCAATACTAGTTGCATTTGTTGATACTCCCTCTTAACTAGGGAGGTATTCATAATTGTTCAACTAGTACAAGTTTAACCTCAATTTGAAATGTTCTTAAGAAGAGTAGAACATCATACACAATTCTTGGGATACCCTCACTGCCAAGGTATCCTCCCAACAAGGACTAAGGTGTCATCTAGATATTTACCACTATAGTTACCATCAAGCTACAACCCTAGTATCAATTCAACATGATATAGATACCATCTAGGCCTTCATGCCCTGACACCAACCCTGACAGGGATCCAGGTATCAACACAAAACCAAAGCTCCAACTGATACCCTCCCTCTGGGATCTAGACATCAACAAAGATCTCAATATTAACCAGGCCATGATGTCCTCAGAAGTACCATCACATAGACAATTTTTACAATAGTTCATCTCTCCCTCTCAACCAAATCAAAAATATCCACCAATCTGAGCATGCTTATAAATATTTAATCTTCTTATGGAGAGATTCACACAATAGCTACATGTACAATCACAACCCCAATCAATAAAATTTCAATATATGTGTTCTTATATGCTAGCACAAAACTCCAAGGCCTTCAACTATTCTGATATTGCTTAGGTCAACACATATCGATGAAATATTCCTTCTTCAATTTCTTCAACAGCACTAAACTCAACCTCAACACTTTCCAACACATCCAAGTCTTGTTTACAACTTCATCAGTCACGATTAATCATTTGTAGTGCTTTAGCCATTCTCCGATCTCATTCTTTATTTAAGGTTTTCACTATAGTTGTCACAATATGCCCTCCCTATCAATTGGGTAGATATACCCTTTATTTATCTAACCTTCTTCTTAACTAGGGGATAAGTCCAACAAAAACCTCTTTCTTCCAGCCACACATGCATTTTTATTCATAACATTATATCATCGAAGAAAATTTGACCTTATAAAATTTCATTCCTTTTATCTTTACAAGCTTATTGATCAATGTAAACTTCAATGTCATCAACTCCCTCTTTCCTTCATGCTCATCATCATTATCAAGTTATCATCAAATATGAGGTAGGTAAGCATCTTTAACATCTTGAAGACTATGTACCTACAAATCTTCAACAATAGGTACAACCAAGCACAAATATATATGTACAGAAGGATGAAATTAACTTTATCACTATATGTCATCACAATGGGAGAATCTTTGAAAAGGAAATCAAACAATAGAAATTCAAAACCTAAACCTATTTAGGTTTACAATCAACAAGGGTTATACCTTTTATGCCCTAGATTTTTTTATAACAAACTTTGCGAGGGTTTTGTCACAAACCCTAGGTTCCATCATCAAGACTAAACAACTAAATCAAGTTAGGACTTTAATCATAGCGAAAGAATTTTATATTTAGGTTTTCATTATCATGCCCTAGAATCTCATATCAATCTCTGCTAGGGTTTTTGTCATAAACCCTAGATACAAACATAAAAAATTCAATGTTAGATATTCAAAAATTTTGACCAAGCGAGGGTTTCAATCATACAGAAGCACATACACCAAGGATTTCATTACTAGGATCTGTTCATTAATTATTAAAATAGTTTTGTCATAAACCCTAGATCATCAAACCCTAAAAACTTGGGTTTCATCATATATTCTAAACATCAACAACAAACCCTAAAAGACTAAGATTTTACTATCAAACCCTAAACATCAAAAGGCTAGGAATTTTATAGTGAACCTTAAAGATTAGGGTTTTACCAAAGTGAACAAAGGATAAATATTACAATACGGGTTGATCAATCACCCTTAGAAGTAAAAATGATTTTATAACACAACTCTAGACTTGAGAGAGTTAGAAATGTAAGATAAAATGTTTGTACCTTTTTGATGCACATATTTAGACAAACCTTGTAGGGTTTCCTATTGAAGGACTCCCACTAAAACTTCTTACAAGTCTCCTTTTGAAGACTCCTTCTGAATCCAATTCTTATTCTTTAGAATATATCTACAAGTTTTCCTTCAAAGAAAAATAGAAGAGAAAGGGTAACAATAATAAAGCTAAAGAAAATAGAATACTTATCTTTTATGAGAAGGGCTTCCTTTTGCATAAGATCAGTATTGATTTATGTACTTGCAATATTTTTCTTGACAAGTACCATCAAAAGTATACAAGTACAATATTATGATTTAGAGTTTTATTAAATGAATTCCTAGGTTCCTAGGTTTTAAGTACAAAACCTAGACATCATTCAAATTCATTCTTGTCAAGAATTTCCATATATCTTGGACTACTTATAAACCCTATACATTATGGTATAGGGTTTTTAAATAAAGTGAGGGTTTTCATATGAACTATCTAGGGTTTTACAATCCCTAGATATAATGAGAACTTACAAAGGCTAGGATGACACAAGCAACTAAACCTTAAAACATTAGATTTAACAAATGAACATGTTATACATACCTCAAGATTACATACCTTATACTTCTATGAATGGAAGGTTAATGTTCCATTGGGCTTGTTTTTCTTCTTGCAAGCTAAAGACATATTGTTAGATGAATAAAACATAAAGAGTAATAACAATACTTACTTGAATTTGATGAGGACTTCAAGTTGGTCTACTTTCTCTTGACTGTAGTAGAGGCTCCCAAGAATGAGTTGCTATGGGTCTTCCAATAGACTACTTCTCTTAGAGATAATACACTTTCTCAACAATAAAACTTTCTTCAATAGGGTTAGATGCCTATTCCTTAAGGAATGTAGACATTGATCCCTTTCAACGTTCCACAAATTGCAACATTGATGGACTTCAAAAGACTCAAATTTTGTCCCAATGAATTAGACTTCTCAAAATAGGTCTTCTTATGCCAAGTACTGTGATCCTTCTAGGCCGACATTTTTGTCACTAATAGATCTCGAATCTTGTGTGTGTGCGTGTGCCCCAATCCTTTTGAATACATACCAATAAAATAACGACTTCCTTAACTGACAAACAAAACTTGAATATCGACTTTTGAGATTCGGTCTTGGTCCTTTCTCCAAGTAGACTCTTCATTGGATTTAAGGACTATCTCTAGTCCTCCTTGACTTAGAATTCGGTCACTTATGTAACTACGCACAAAACCCTTGTGATTTCAAGTTTCTGAGGTAAATTCAAACCTTCAATTTTATACACTGAAATTCACCTTTTCTCTCAAGGATTTCGGTATTGACTAGACTTATAACCTAGCTATTCGAATCTCCAAAAATTCTAATCGACTCCCTTCATTGTTGTGGCTTTCAAGTTCAAGCATGTGGCCTTAATCACCCAAGTTTACAACCTAATTGTAGAAGTATAGTCTTATAATCATGCTCATAAAAGTGTTCTTTTTCAATTCAGTTTTTCTTCCTAGGAACTCAATATTGAGGACTAAACATGAGACTTTTGCTTTCCAATCATTAGTGATCTTATAGATGCATCTTATGTCATTGACCTTAGCTCTGATACCATGTTGAGAAATCCGTAGGGAAACATAGTTAGGGTTTTATTAAATTGATTTCTCTTTCTTTGACACTTTCTTGTGTTGTTTCTTATTAATTCTTCTTTTCAATTATTGCATTCTTATCATCAAGACAAATTCCAAACAATGAATATCACAAACACAAGATGTAGGCACTCATCTGAGGCAAAACCCATCTTCTAGGGGAAAACCCAAAAATTCTTCTTCTCTTCCTTAGAAACAAATCAAATGAGACAACCTAGACATTTTGACCAAGACATAAACTTCCTCCATCCACCAAGTCAACCCTTAACACAAAATTTTCACTTAAAAGCATCTAAAATCTCAGCTACTTCCCTACAACTCCTATAATTTGGCCTGCACCTTTGGCCCCCGCAACTTGCCTTATATCCTTTGCACGTGTGATGCAAAAACACAGATTTTTCAATCTTCCTTACTTGATAAACTTTTCTTCCTTCTTCGCTTGGGTTGTCTCTTCTTCACATCCCTTTCTTGACTTCTTTTGCACTTCAAACTGTACATCGAGTTGTCTCTTGGATGATCATGACAATAGGTCGAGTGCTCCTTTTATTTATAGTCTTTACAAGGTGGAAAATTCCCTTCATGAGGTCGACTAGATAGTTAAAAGAGTCGACTTGGCTGAGGAGGGACAAGACACATTTTTATTACATAAATCCTTTTCAATATTGACACAAAAATCCCAAGAAGGGTCTAGAATATAATGATAATGACAAAGACTCAAGACACAACCCTAGAAGCCTTCAATGAAGGCTTGACCTAGAGACAAAACACATAGAGCATGAAACACATGCTCATAAAAATACTTTTTCTTCTATAATATTTTTTTTCTTACTTTTTGACAAATATATTACATCATGACTCAAGTACAATTATGAAGACCGATACTAGTTACATTTCTCAACAATAGCTAGAGAGATTAGACCTTTTGGTTTATATTTTTATTACACCCATTTCGGAAATTAATGAAAAGGATGATTATGTGAGCCTCTTGGGTGAGATCATGTGGCTTTTTAAAAGCATCCATATTTAACCATACATTTTTGGTTGTTTGAAAGATAAATTCCTTCATTATTCACTTTCGTTGTGCTGTTTTTGCTTCTCAGAGAGAAGAATAGTTATATGGAAAAAATTCATTGTTGTGGCTAGAGGTTAATACTTGTTATGCTCCAACAAAGAAATCCCTGAGTACCTAAATGAATTGGTATTGCTTGTAAACTTGTCCATAGGTTCAAAGCAAAACATTTGAGAATCAAATCAAATTAATTGCCCAAAAACTTAGAACTCATTTTAATATTCTTCAACAAACAAAAAATACTAAAAGAACAATGAAGCTTGAAATTGCCAAAGTATGGAAATAACTTAAAGATAAGGTTCAAATGGTTGATGAAGTTATAAAATTCTTAAACAATGGAACTCAAGCTGATTTGGATATTATGTGATTTAAACACAAGATTGTAGTCATTATGCAAGCAAGCACAATTCATATTTAAAAAAGTTTAATTATGATAGCTCAGAGTAAGTGTAAGGCAATGCTTCATTTTGGTCCAGAATTTAAAAATCAATTTTCAAAAGCATTTGAGCTTGGACTAACACCACCATGGAATTCAAAATGATGGTTCTACAACATTGAAAGATATGAGGAATATCTCGACAATAAAAGAAATAAAAGCCAATTTAGGGATGTTTGGGATTTAATAAGAAGCATAGTAATTTATAAAAAGTTATTTAAAGCTTTATGTTATTAAGCGTTTTTTACATCAAATTTTCCACCAATATCATATGTTTTATACATACAATTAAACATTGTTACTAGAATTGATTGACACAAAATTCTAAGTTAAGGAATAAGGTTCCACTATTAGTCAACGCCTTCATTGTCAACATCCGTGTCGACGTAAACACCTCAACAAAAGTAAAAGAAGTACATGTAGTTGAGAATATAGATTTCAACCATTTAAGCCATAAGAGCAAGAGTAATGATAAGTTTCCAAAAAAAGGCTTCTTGTCTACCACTCTTGTCTATTTTCTTAAATCATTACTTCAAACGCAAAATTGTTTGGATGACAAAGAATAAATGAAACAAAGTTAACACAGAAGGATCAATTACCGACCGAAACAAGAACTTGCTTACAGTAATTGTCTCAATCAATTACTCAAATAATTTTCTAAATCTATAATGCTCTTTCTATATATTTTAGAGGATTCATCCCTTGTGTAATCAACATTATATTTTGTTTTCTTGTTTTCCTAAGCACTTCAAGTTTTGTAACAAAGGTCTTCAAATATTTAATTTCAAAGAATTATATTTGTAATCATCCAAAGTTCTCAATATAGCAACTTGTTTGTGAATTTATTCACTTGTTGAAGGTTTCAATTCATGACTAATAACATGATGTATGGTTGTTTATGATTTTTATATCGAAGATGTGTCTATGATGAGTTTGGCTAGGCAAATCTAACCAATCAAAAAGGTTGAACAAATCCAACAAATCAAAGAGGTTCTTTTAGGCTTCCTCCCTTCAACAACTTTTGACCACGTGGCAAATTACAAAAAGTAGATTTTGATTTTTGACCACGTGGCAAATTACAAAAATTAGATTTTGATTTTTGACACCAATCCATTTACTTGCTAAAAATTAAAAACACCTAATGATGACAACTTTTAAAACCCTCACATAATGAATGAGTCAAGATTGCACTATCTGTTGACATGACGTGGATGGGGACGTCTGAGAGATTGAAGATTTTTAGTCAAACACAACCTTCGGCTAATTCTCAATATTATTTAATCTTCGATTTAAGTATTTAATATTAATAACAAAACAATGGGCACAAGATTTCTCAAATAATTTTAAATTTTAATTCGCATTATTAGTGATTCAAGTGGGAATGTAAATATATTAGGTTTTGAAATTTTAATTTCGAAGATGATAAAAATGTGTTCATTTTGAATAATGCAAAGAAGAATTAATTTTAAATTTTAATTAGAATTATTAGTGATTAAAGTGGGAATGTAAATGACCTTGTCCCATGTGAAGATATCGTTCCGATGAAGGAAGGATAAAAGGTTTTCAGGGATAAGTATATCTCTATGACCATATATAATAGGATCGATGCCAATTAAAATCCTATTACCAGAGTATATCCTCCATTTCAAGCGCTTCAAGAAATATTGTTCTATCTTCCGTAAACTGAGCCATATAGCAGATCCCTGTCGAGTCCCAATCGACCCCGATCTGTACCAGAATTCCAGATTTTTCCCTATCATGTATTTCAACTTGATAATATTGCTCCATGGACCATCGCCATATATACCTCGCCATAATGATCGACATAGTAGAGCACAGCCAAATAACCTTAAGTCCTTAATTCCCCAACCTCCGTGGAGCTTGGGAATAGAAATGGCATCCATCTTGACGAGGTGATATTTCCGCCGATCAGACTTTCCACCCCATATAAAGTTAGCCAAATTCATCCGGTGGATGATACATGCAGGAAGGTAGAATAAATGAGCCCAATAGACAGACATTTGAGACAAGACCGCTTGTGTTAAAATAATTCTGCCATCCAGTGAAAGGGTCCTGTATTCCCAGGCCGAAATCTTTTTGTAATATCTCTCAATTAACCACTGCCAATCATTTTTTGTATATCCTTTAGCTTTTAGATGGAAGCCCAAGTATTTTATACCATCTTTGAGCAGACTAGTTCCAATCCCAAACATTGCAGCAATCCATATAACCAGTGTCGTGTTTGATTCGTTGTGATATAGAGTGGATTTCGACTTATTAATAATGTCCAGTGGCAGATGAGCTGGGAGTCATCTGGAAATCTCTCACAGATTTATTTTTTTTATGCGGGCTTCACCGTAATGGGATAACAGATCACCTTATATGGACTGTGTCGAATGCCCTGCTACCTGTGCGGGTCCGAGACATTTACTCAGACATGATCCTCTCCTAGATTTCTCCTACTCGTGATATTTTTCCAGCGGCCTTCTGGAAGGCGAGATGTCCCCTGAAATTTATCTACTTTGCGTGGCTGGTATTCTACAACAAGAATCTGACACGGGACAATTTAAGGAAAAGATGTTGGCACGGTCTTAACAGGTGCTCGATGTGCGAAGCTGACGAGGAAACAAACTTCCACATGTTTTTTCAATGCCCCTCTATCCAACAAATCTGGTATGATCTGGCTTCTATTTTTGATTTCCCTCACACTGTTTTTGACTCTTCCCATGCAGCTTTCACTTGGTGGAGCATACAAAGAATTCCTCGGCGTTATCTCATCTTAATCTTTCTTTGGTGCTCCTGGAAATGTCAGAATTCCAAGATTTTCAACGACTCAAAGACGCCACTTATGTCCATCCTGGATAACACCACCGCCATATGGTCCTCGGTCTATGGGAACATGGACAAATGAATATGTCTGTCACATTCAGACCTTCTTATATATATATATATCTGCTGGTCTTACTGATCCCATAGCTGTTGTTGTTACAAGTTTCTCTACACATATGCTATTTATGTTTCTCTGATCCCACCTTATTTTTGCATGTTTTGTAAATGTTGCTGATATCATACAGGGCTAAATCAGATGCATCTGCGCCCATGGCTTACTGATAGGTGGATCAATATCTGTACAATCAAGTTTTTATATTGACTCAATATAAAATATTGCTGCTTTTTTTCTCCTGAAAAAAGCGGGAATGTAAATATATTAGGTTTTGAAAATTTAATTGTGAAGATGATACAAACTTGTTATTTTGATTAATATAAAGAAGACTTGTAATATATTTACCATAAAAAGTAGTTTTTTATAAATTATATTTATAAATTTGATAGTTTAAAAAGGTCACAATTTTACTTGGAAAATAATGGATTTTGAAAAAAATGGGCAATTTTTTGAAAATCTAGTTTAAAGTTGTAAGGCTTTAGGATTTTTGGTGCTTCAAGGGTTTTTGATGGTGTTGAATCCATTTCCACCATTAAAAAAAAAAAAAAAAAAAATTGATTCACGCAGTTGAGAATTAGGTTTTTTGAATTTTTTTCACCGAATTTGGTTTTTTGAAAATTTTACCATTTGGGCAAAATTGTGGCCTTCGTCGACAACATCTTTATAAATTATATCTCAATTTGATAAATTGTTTTTATAAATTATATCTCAATTTGATAAATTGTTTTTATAAATTATATCTCAATTTGAGAATATTTGTCATAATATTAAGTTCTTAACTTTTTAATTCATTAAAGTTATTTGAATCTTAATTTACTACCTTAATCTTAAAACAATGACGTTGTAGTAATCTTGAAACACTTTTATTAACATTTTTTCAATAATTTTTTTTTTAAGAATTTCAATTAATTTATTTCTTTTCTTTATGATTTAATGAACTAATCTTAATTTTAATTTACATTAATCACTATCATAATATAATTTTAATAATTAGTCTCAAAGTACTTGGTAGAGTTCTTGTTGTTAAAGTAACTTTGCCATTAAGAAGTCATGTGTTCAATTCTTTGTACACTCTTGGGGTTAGGCTCTAATTAAGTCGTTCCCATAGGTTGTTAAAATATTAATATTTATATTATAAAATATTTATGACAAGAACTAAGACATCCTATATTGACAATTGACGGGCTTGGGGTCACCTACTCCTTGATCCTAAATCAAGGCAGGGTAAGCATATCATTTCAGGGAATTGAACACAAGTGGTGAAGGAGTTAACCACCCACCTCAATTGCCCAGTCTAAACTTATTTAACATATTTAATTTATATCTTAATAATTATTAAATATTTGTCCTGATATGAAGAATTGTGTGAACTAGGAGATCCAAGGTTGAAATCCCCTCAAAGTAACCCAATCTACGAAGAGGAGGGCTCTTGCAGGCCCAAGAGGTATAGTGGTAGCAGTTGGAATCGACCCCTTGTCACACAAGTATAAACTCGATTCTTGTACCCAAAAAAAGAAAACATATTATATTTTTAATATAAAATACTATAAGATGAAAGAGTTTATCACCTTTGTCAAGAGATAGAAAATATTTTTCTGTAAAACATCCATCTTATGATCATGTTCGTCACAATACCAATCTTCTTCGCCTTTCAATTGGAGCAATCTAACCATCAAATATTTTTTCCTTTTTTCCAAAATCTAACACCATGTATGTTTGCTATTTGAAATTGGTTTTCTAATGCATAAATGGATTTATCCTCCTCATAAAGCCACCAGACACTTGAAATTTGTAGATTGCAGAGCCCAAATTTACCAATCCAAGAGATCCCCACCAAATTTAGGACAAAATCCACTCAAAAATATTGCTAGGAAAGGCCAAAAACATCATACATTCGACTATGTGGTTTTATGTAAACTATAGTGATCCTGAAATGCTTCTCTTAATATTTTTTTGCATAAATAAATCATTAAAAAATTCTTAATATCTCTTACCTATTAAAATATGATAAGCCATATTATTATTTTTTTGGATAATTAAAACATTAAAAATTTCCTAATATCACTTACCTGTTAAAATATGATAAACTATATTAGTTTTAATAGATATTAATCGTTATCTTCATCATCATTATCATAACAAAAAAAATA
>APFE030187114.1:233815-271160 GCA_000404065.3 Pinus taeda | reverse complement strand
GGAAGCACAAACTCCACTTTCCTAGCGCTAATCCCAAAAGAAGCGAACTCGGTGGCTTTTGATCATTTTAGGCCAATTTCGCTATGCAATGCATTCTACAAAATTCTCTCCAAACTACTTGCGAATAGAATAAAGCCTTTGTTGGAAAAACTCATCTCTCCCAACCAAGGTGGGTTTATTAAAGGCAAGCATATCCTGGATAATGTGATCCTAGTGTAGGAAATCATTTATCTAATCACCAACGCCAAGAGCAAGGCATGCTCATTAAGTTGGACATGGCGAACACCTTTGATCGAGTAAGGCATTATTTCCTCCTCCAAGTTCTTTACGCTTTTGGTTTCAGCTTTGATTTTATAAAATTTATTAAAGCATGCATAGGAGAGCCATGGATAGCCCTTTTAGTAAATGTCAGGCTGACTAATTATTTCAAAGCCTCGAGGGGCATAAGGCAAGGCTGCCCACTGTCCCCCTTCCTGTACGTTTTCATGGCAGATTCCCTAAGCCGAAATATGAAAACAAAGAAGTTAAATGGGACACTTCCAGGTATCAGGGCGATAAATGGAACAAACCCAATAAACCACGCCTTGTTCGTCGATGACTCTCTTCTTATGGGAGGCACCTCCATTAAAATTGCAAGGGATTTTAACGATGTTATTCAAAGCTTCTGCAGAGTTTCCAGAGCTCTGGTCAATAGGAGGAAAAGGGTTGTGTATGGTTGGGCGGTAGATCAACAAACTATTCTTCGAATTGCTCAAGCCCTCGGCTTCACGGGCTTCACCTCCAGGGACAAATTCAAGTACTTAGGCTTGCCTTTAACTATGGGAACCAGAAGGCCCCTCATTGGATGGAAATTATCAGCAAAATTAAGGCAAAAATGACTACTTGGGGTGACGAGTAGCTTACCACAACTGGGAATCTTATCCTTGTAAAATCTTTTCTCTCCTCCCTTCTAATCTATCAGGCTTTGTTTCTTTTGGCTCCAAAAATGATCACCGAACAACTTTCTAAGCTTATTCAAAATTTCCTATGACAAGGAAGAAAGAGGAATTAAAAAAAAAAATTCACCTAGTAAGCTGGGACATTATGAAAAGGCCACTACCAGAAGGCGGTCTTCAGGTAAGAGACCCCAGGTTGGCCAAACTAGCTTTGGGAGGAAAGATTCTCTGGAAAATATTCTCAAATCATCGACATCCCGTAAGTCAAGTTCTCATTAAAAATTATTTGCATGGGCTCTCAATAAACAATATGGATGAAGGAGCCTCCTGCAAAGGAACCACTCTATGGAAGTTATGCAGCTGAGGCTGGGAGTTCTTTAAATATCACCTCTATAGAATCCCTGGAAACGGGAAAAGAATTGGGTTGTGGGAAGACAAGATCATGGGCCTCCAACCCCTCAAATTCGCTCCTGAATTTCCAAACCTGCGTGACTAGCTCACTCAACATGGTATCCACAAGCTGATAGATATTTCTTCATGGGACTTTGGTGGGAATTGGATTGCCTGGGCTTTCCATTGCCTCTCAGATAGGCTGCACCCTCAACACCACCTCTTCCTAGCTGCGATCTCGGGTCTAGCTCCTGTGCATCTCTGTTCAAGGGACAACTGGGGTTGGGGGAAGACCAGTGCTTACACAGCATCACAAGGCTTTGCAGCTCTCCAAGAACATCATCCGCAGATCCACTCTCCTTCACTTTGGCAGCACGTATGGGACCCCTTTGGCCTCCCAAAGATAAACTTCTTCTGTTGGATTCTCATACACAGGAGGATCCTCATAGGAGATAACTTAGCGAAACATGGAATTATCAGACCCTGTAGATGTCCTCTCTACTGCTCAGCTCAGGAAACACTTGAACATCTGTTCACTGACTGCCCCTTCACTCAAGAAGTATGGATGCAGGCAATGCACAGGCTCAATGCTCAAATCCCAGCGCAGCTCTCAGTAGTTAATCTATTCGCCTCCTGGAAAGGGCGCTCCCCTCACACATTGAAGAGAAAATATACATGGGCAAAAATCTGGTATGCAATACCAAAATTCATTTTCTAGGAAGTGTGGTTAGCAAGGAATGAAGCCATTTTCAAAAACAGATTGCGTTCTCCCACTATAGTGGTTGCCAAAGCCAAAGCATTGTTGTTGGAAATGTTGAGAATCAGCATCACAAGCCAGACAATGTGCTCCTCCCTGAAGAGATCAACTAGCTCGGTGAGTCTCTGAGGCATGCCAACAATAAAAAGAACCCCTCTCGGCCTTCCTCCAATCCAAAGTGGCGGCTCCGGACCTCTAAATTGGATTTTCAAAAGTGGTGGAAGAAACAGGGCAAGGTTACGATATTCTTTGACGGAGCCTCCAAAGGAAACTCGGGGATATCAAGAGCAGGAGGTGTAATCTACTCCCCAGACGGGCACAATAAGGACAGTTTCAGTTGGGGCCTAGGTCGGAGCACAAACAACCAGGCAAAAATCCTAGGACTACTCAAAGCATGCCATCTTGCTCAAGGGAACGGAGGAAAAAACCTTCAAGTTTTTGGGGATTTGGAAATCTTGATAAAAATCTTAAACACAAGTGATCATCTCAATAATCTAGTGCTCAACAAGAACCTACAAAGACTTAGGAAAGTGCTACAGAGCTTCACTACCAGTTCATTCTACCACATCCTCTGAAATCTAAACAAGGAAGCAGACATAAGGTCTAACATGGGTTGTCTCTTAGCACAAGGAGATCTTTCAAAGAATGATGAAGAATCAGTATGGCACCCTATTCCATAAGAGAGAAGTTTTTGAGTTGTTCAAGAACAGGGCAATGGTGGCAATGATCTCCTTGTTAGGCCCTCCAACTGGCAAAGCAACTGTCTCCATGTTTTTTCCAAATAATCGTCGCAGACAACGTATACTCGATCTAATCACTTCTGATCTATGATGAATGCACGACCCTTGTCATGACTCTGTTTCGGCATCACAGCCAGGACCTCATTCCATGCTTGTCCCACTCAACTTGACCAATACTCCTCCTCGCTTAAGATACTACCTACACATTCAACAAATAATCAAGTTTATAAAATAGTGGCTCAACAAAATATATCCATGAAGGTAGATGAAATTAGATCTGTTAAGTTGAAGGATTCGATTATGGGCACCTTCAAGTTTGTTTCTTCCTATCAGCGAGAAATGGAAATGGATCACAAGTTGTTCCCCCTTTTCTAGGCTCCTATGCATCGTCTAAGGTTCCCTATGTAACCACATCAGAAACTAATGCTTATGTTGGATTCTCATCGCATGGCCAATGCATCCATTCGAATTTGTTGATATTATGTCGCCTAGAAGCAAACTGTTGAAGTACTATGTAATAGTGGTTGATTAGGCTCCGACCCAACCTTTCATCACTAAATAAAAATTAATCGCTCTTGTTAAAAAAAAAATGATAATGTATGTTTCAATTAGTTTCTCCTTCAACAATAAACTTCTTTGTTTATATTCAATCTTGTAGTTTAAGTTCCATATCTTAGCTTCTACAACTTTTTCAAGTTCTTAGGAGACAATTCATATCAAAACAACACCTTTGAGGATTATCTCCTTTGACTCTTGGAATCTTTCAACTTGCTTCAAGCAAAGAGGAAATTCTCCTCCATAAGGTTGTTGAAAATAGCAACAAGAAATGCTAAATATAGAAGTGCTAAAAATAGCATTGCTATAAATAGCATTTCGGGATACATTCCAATTTTTATTAGTCCCTAAATTAAAATTGTGAATTAAAACTTGAATTTGAGCTCAACAACTGTTTGTAAAATAATTAATTAATTCTTCTTGAGTTAATTAGTTAGAGAAAATCAAACATGAATTCTATGTGAAGACATGCAACAGTTATCCCTATGATTGAGGAAGTTATCCCTTAATTAAGGATATCTGGATGAGTTGTACTTTGAGTTGTAATTAGTTAGCTCAGTTAACTGAGTTAAGTCCAGTTAGATTAGTTCCAACAGTTTGTGGAACTGATTGTGAGTTCAATTAGTTAATGCATGCATGCATGCAACTAGTGTACTTCAAATAGCTGAATATTCTCTCATAAATAACCCATGCATGTCAGTTCAGACAGAGACCCGCTTGAGATCAAAGGATGGGACAATGTAATATCAGTTGCAGGAATATTCCCATGAGGATATCTCTTGCATGCAGAAGGAATTCTTACCTTGAGGATTGCATAGTTATTTCTGAGTTTGGTGAGCAGTGTGTGAGGTAATTACACACAGGTGGCAGCTTGAGGACCCAAGAGAAACTGCACAAGGAAATAGGAGGCTTGAAGGACTGAAGGAAGGCATATGTGTTGTCTATTCTATCTATGAGCAGCATTGAGGGATTGTACTGAGAGCTGGATAGCTTGTGAGCTAAAGCTTTGTGTAATCTGGAGATATTTCCACTTGTATGATTAAATATAGAGATCGGGGTTTTCAGCTGAGGCTTTCCCCAGAGTATTCTTCTGTGTTCATGTGTGATTGTTTCTTCTTCATCTGTTATATGTGTTCTATTTGATCTTGCTCAAAATCGATTAAGCTTCGCAAGTTTGTTTGTAGAAGTAGATCAATTATTTTGCTTTAATTACATTGCATTATTAGGTGATCTACAGTGAGAATTTCTACATGGTATCAGAGCAAAGGTGATTAAAGCAGAGAACAATATACAAAGAAGGGAGAAGTTTGAAGTTTGAAGTTCCTGAGTATAGAAATCAAATTCTTATCACATTTCAAATTTCACCAATGGCATTCAATGGTTTGGGACTCGAGTATGCCCTGGATGGCAGCTCGAATTATATAGCCTAGAAGGATCGCATGGAAGCGGTATTAGAGCACAACGGTTTGAAGGACTTCATTAATCAAGAAGTCCCCAAGCCAGCAGTTGCTAATGCCCAAGAATTGGCGGAATGGAAGAAATGTGTGGCTAGAGAGAGGAGGATTCTTTTGGAGGGAGTTTGAGACCACATTTTCTCGAGTTTCCATGGGAAGGAGACACCGTTTTAAATGTGGAAAACATTGAAGGATCTATATTAGAACAACAACGATCAAAGGAAGTTGGCGCTGAAAGACAAGCTTCAGAAAATCAAGTGTGAAAAGGGCGACACGATCTCTACATATCTGAACAAGCTCACCACCTGCAGGGATGAGCTTGGAAGTGTAGGAATCGCGATAACCAATGACGACATGGTGAGTCTTGCTCTCCTTAGTCTTCCTAAGAGCTGGCATAGCTACGAAGGCTCAGTAAATGGAAGTGAGAAACTGCCAGATTGGGAACGACTTTGGTCGGATCTGATGCAGGAGGAGATAAGGAGAAGCACCAAAGATGAATCTTCAACAAAGCATGATGATGAAGAAAATCTAGCCTTAGCGAGTAAGGCAAGGAAAGGGAAAGGGAAGGTTTCCCATTCCAAATCGATTTCTTCCCATGGTGGGAAGAAGATTGTCAAATCGAAAGTGCAATGCTTTCATTGTCATGAGGTGGGCCATTATGCTACGAATTGTCCACAGAAGAAATCCAAGAAGGGATCCTCAAAAGGATCAGATGGTGAGGCACTAGCCTCACAATTTGAATTGGATTTCACCCTCATCGCATGCATGGTTTCATCGATGGTGGGTTGTGTTTGGTACCTAGATAGTGGAGCCTCATTCCACATGACCGACGACGAGAGTTTATTCAATACCTTGGAGGAGAAGGACCTCCAGATGCGCATAGAGATGGGCGATGATGGAAAGTATCGTGTTTCAGGTGAAGGTACGGTTTGAAGGACTTCATTAATCAAGAAGTCCCCAAGCCAGCAGCTGCTAATGCCCAAGAATTGGCGGAATGGAAGAAATGTGTGGCTAGAGCGAGGAGGATTCTTCTGGAGGGAGTTCGAGACCACATTTTCTCAAGTTTCCATGGGAAGGAGACACCATTTTCAATGTGGAAAACATTGAAGGATCTATATAAGAACAACAACGATCAAAGGAAGTTGGCGTTGAAAGACAAGCTTCAGAAAATCAAGTGTGAAAAGGGCGACGCGATCTCTACATATTTGAACAAGCTCACCACCTGCAGGGATGAGCTTGGAAGTGTAGGAATCGTGACAATCGATGATGACATGGTGAGTCTTGCTCTCCTCAGTCTTCCTAAGAGCTGGCATAGCTACCAAGACTCAGTAAATGGAAGAGAGAAACTGCTAGATTGGGAACGACTTTGGTCAGATCTGATGCAGGAGGAGATAAGGAGAAGCACCAGAGATGGATCTTCAACAAAGCATGATGATGAAGAAAATCTAGCCTTAGCGAGTAAGGCGAGGAAAGGGAAAGGGAAGGCTTCCCATTCCAAATCGATTTCTTCCCATGGTGGGAAGAAGATTGTCAAATCGAAAGTGCAATGCTTTCATTGTCATGAGGTGGGCCAATATGCTACGAATTGTCCACAGAAGAAATCCAAGAAGGGATCCTCAAAAGGATCAGATGGTGAGGCACTGGCTTCACAGTTTGAATTGGATTTCACCCTCATCGCATGCATGGTTTCATCGATGGTGGGTTGTGTTTGGTACCTAGATAGTGGAGCCTCATTCCACATGACCGGCGACGAGAGTTTATTTAGTACCTTGGAGGAGAAGGACCTCCAGATGTGCATAGAGATGGGCGATGATGGAAAGTATCGTGTTTCAGGTGAAGGTACGGTTGTGTTTTAGAGGAAGCATGGAGCTCCTCTCACCCTGACTGATGTAAAGTATGTGTCTGGACTGAAGAAGAACTTGGTGTCCATTGCTATGTTGGAAGACAAAGGCTATGATGTAGTCTTTAGTAAAGGAAAGGCATTCCTGAGGCGCATCGGCACTGGACAGATCAAGAGGATTGGGATTCGAGTAAAGAATCTCTACAAGCTGGAGGTAGATAACTATGTTGCATTGAGTTCCAAAGCAGAGTTGGTGCAAAGCCAAAATATTGGCGAGCTATGGCATAGAAGATTGGGCCACTTGCACCATGGGGCCTTGAAGATCATGCAACAGATTTCTACCAGACTTCCTAAGGGCAAACTGGAGCAAGTGGATACATGCAAAGGTTGTACCTTGGGTAAGTATGCAAAATCTTCTTTTCAGGATTGAGATAGTCGAGCTGGAGCAATCCTGGAGCGAGTTCATATAGATGTGTGTGGACCATTCTCAATAGCCTCCACCGCTAAACAAAGGTACTATGTTATTTTATTGATGATTTTTCTCGTAGATGTTGGATCTACTTCATTCAAAAGAAGGATCAAACCTTCTCAAGGTTTTGTGAGTTCAAAGCCTTGGTTGAGAAAGAATCTGGAAGGAAAATGAGGGCTTTGAGAAGCGAAAATGGTGGAGAGTATGTCTCCCAACAGTTTAAGGACTTCTGTGTAGCAGAAGGAATTAAACGGGAGTTGACGACACCCCATAATCCACAGCAGAATGGGGTGGCCAAAAGGAAGAACATAACGATTGTGGGAGCAACTTAGGTGATGCTACATGACCAAGGCCTACCACTTCATTTGTGGGCTTAGGCATGCAATACAGTAGTATACTTGCAGAATAGAAGCCCGCATCGTAAACTGGGAATGAAGACACTAAAGGAGGTTTTATCCGAGAAGAGACCAGATGTGAGTCACTTCAAGATCTTTGGCTCATCTGCATTTTTCCATGTGACCAAAGATGCTCGGAAGAAGCTAGAGTCAACAGCTGAGTTGGGGATACTTTTGGGGTACATTGATACACCCCACAACTATCGGGTGTTCTTGCCTACCATTCAAAGGACAATGGTACGCAGAGATCTAAAATTCGACGAGCAGAAGGCCATGTGAGTTTCCCTTGAGAGGGAGCTCCAGTTACATGCAGAGGAGGAACTTTTGGTTCCTAAGGAGGAGAAGCCTCAGACCGATGCAGAGCAGCCGCATGCAGAGGATCCAAGAGTGGAGACATCTACTCATGCAGAGTCTTCCAGAGATGGGCGGAAACACTCAAGGGAAGCTAACAGACTGTTGATGGATGCGAGAGAGAATGTGGGACAACCATCTTCTCAGCATAGACAGAGGAGGTCACCTGAGCGGTACACTAGTTACATGGCCCTAGTTAGGGAATGTATAGAGACCGAACCATCTTCCTTTGAGGAAGTAGTGCAACAGCTAGTCTGGGTTGATGCTATGGTGGAGGAGTATGACTCCATAGTTCGGAACAATGTTTGGGATGTTGTTCCAAGATCGGAGAGCAAGTCAATGGTGAGTTCCTGATGGCTTTACAAGATAAAGCAAGCAACTAATGGTAGTGTGGAGAAACATAAGGTAAGGTTTGGTGCCCATGGTTTCTCACAGGTCAAGGGGATCGACTATGATGATACTTTTGCTCCTGTAGTAAGGTACTCATCTATCATATTGATGTTGGCACTATCAGCACAAATGGGTTGGAGGATCCATCAGATGGATGTGAAGACTGTGTTCCTCAATGGCAAGATTGAGGAAGAGGTGTACATAGAGCAACCGGAAGGATTTGAGACCTTCGATCGTGAGTCGCATGTGTGCCGACTCAAGAGATCTTTGTACGGGCTGAAGCAAGCACCTCGTGCTTGGTACACTAGGATCGATAGCTATTTCACCGAGTTGGGCTTCATAAAGAGTGAAGTGGATGCAAACCTATACCACATCATGATAGAAGGTAAGCCATTGATCATTGTTCTTTATGTTGATGATTTGATATTGACGGGTGAGGATCATTTGATCAAGTCTTGTAAGGAGGACCTTGCAAGAGAGTTTGAGATGAAAGACATGGGTCTCATGCACTATTTTCTAGGCATGGAAGTGTGGCAGAAGGATGGGGAAGTGTTTGTGTCTCAAGGCAAGTATGCCAATGAGATACTCAGGAGATTCCACATGGAGAAGTGCAAGCCCATGCAGACTCCTCTAGCAGGTAACTGGAGGAAGGAGGATGCTACTTCAGGTGAGGTAGTAGCTGTTATTGTGTATCGGTAGCTTGTGGGTTCATTGATGTATTTAGTGAACACACGACCAGATTTGTGCTTTGCGGTGAACCAGCTGAGTCAAGCTATGGTTTAGCCTCCCAAGCTGTTTTGGAAGGCAGTAAAGCATGTGCCGAGATACCTCAGAGGCACATCTCAGTATGGATTATGGTACAGACGGATAGAGGGAGTGAAGCTTCAAGGCTTCACAGATGCAGATTGGGCAGGGAGTCCATCAGATCGGAAGAGCACTTCAGGAGGAATTTTCAACCTTGGTTCAGCTGCAGTTTCTTGGTATAGCGGGAAACAGAGGTTAGTTGCACTTAGCTCAGTAGAGGCTGAATACATGGTTGCCAGTCAGGCAACATGTGAGGCCTTTTGGATGCGGAAAATTCTAGTTGGATTGTTTGATCAGAGGATGGATCCAACTGTGATCTATTGTGATAATCAGAGTTGTATCAAACTCTCTGAGAATCCAATATTTCATGACAGGTCCAAGCACACTGATATCCGGTATCATCATCTTCGAGACTGTGTCATGAAGAGGATCATGTTGTTGCAGTATGTTTCGACCGAAGAGCAGGATGCAAATATTTTGACTAAGGCATTGCCAAAATGCAAATACGAGTTCCACAGAGACAAGATCGGGGTGACAGATAATCCCTTTCTTGTTGAGAGGGAGTGTTGAAAATAGCAACAAGAAATGCTAAATATAGAAGTGCTAAAAATAGCATTGCTATAAATAGCATTTCGGGATACATTCCAATTTTTATTAGTCCCTAAATTAAAATTGTGAATTAAAACTCAAATTTGAGTTCAGCAGTTGTTTGTAAAATAATTAATTAATTCATCTTGAGTTAATTAATTAGAGAAAATCAAACTTGAATTCTATGTGAAGACATGCAACAATTATCCCTTTTATTGAGGAAGTTATCCCCTAATTAAGGAGATCAGGATGTATTTTGAGTTGTAATTAGTTAGCTCAGTTAATTGAGTTAAGTCCAATTAGATTAGTTCCAACAGTTTGTGGAACTGATTGTGAGTTCAATTAGTCAATGCATGCATGCATGCAACTAGTGTACTTCAGATAACTGAATATTCTCTCATAAATAACTCATGCATGTCAGTTGAGACATAGATCCAGTTGAGATCAAAGGATGGGACAATGTACTATCAGTTGTAGGAATATTCCCATGAAGATATCTCTTGCATGCAGAAGGAATTCTTTCCTTGAGGATTGCGCAGTTATTTCTGATTTTGGTGAGCAGTGTGTGATGTAATTACACACAGGTGGTAGCTTGAGGGCCCAGGAGAAACTGCACAAGGAAATAGGAGGCTTGGAGGACTGAAAGAAGGCATATGTGTTGTCTATTCTGTCTATGAGCAACATTGAGGGATTGTACTGAGAGTTGGATAGCTTGTGAGCTAAAGCTTTGTGTAATCCGGAGATATTTCCACTTGTATGATAATACATAGATCAGGGTTGTTAGTTGAGGCTTTTCCCAGAGTATTCTTTTGTGTTCATGCGGGATTGTTTCTTCTTTATCTGTTACATGTGTTCTATTTGATCTTGCTCAAAATCGATTAAGCTTTCACAAGTTTGTTTGTAGAAGTAGATCAAGTATTTTGCTTTAGTTACATTGCATTATCAGGTGATCTACAGTGAGAATTTCTACAAAGGTGCCTTGGCACAACTCCTTTTTCAAGAACAACTTGAGGAATAACAAGTTGATTTAGGCACTTTCTTGCATTTGCAATAGTTAAGCTTCACTTAGCTATATTTGTTTTTCCTTCCTTTTAGGGAAGATTCATGGTATCTCATTACATGACACTTTTTCTAGAATCTTGACTCCAACATGCTATTGTATTTATAGTGCTTTCCCTTTCATTCTTGGGTTGATGATTCAATTTATTTATAAGAATTTCATACCTTATATAGATCTGCATTCTTCACTTTGACTTCCATTTCTTTTCCATTGGATTCTACATCTTAGGTGGCTCAATAGCTGAATTCTACAAAACTATGCACCTAGAATGTTATTACAACCTCAATAAAAAATCCCAACAAAATTGTAGTCCCAAAACCACTAACTCAATCCTCTACTATAAAATAATTACAATTGAAAAAATATCTTTATAGAAAAACCCATAAACCATACTAATTCACCTCGCAAAAACAAATAGTTTTTAAATACTAAAAAATTAACTATCCTCAGAAAAAATATTTATAAATATAAATCAAGATTCAAACTTATAAAATTACAAAATATATTTAAGATAATGAAAATTGCTAAAATCAAATAAATACAGGCTCACAAAAATATAATTCTCACGCTAAATATAAAGAATATAAAGAATACAACATGTTACGTCACAACATTCACATCCTTATCACTTTAATATAACTTTCACACTAAATATAAATAATACAATCTACATTACCTTAGCATCATCACCACTTTAAAGTCTCTAAATTAATTATGATGTCTTTACCACATCAATAACATTGAATTAATTATAATGCCTTTACCCAGGGTTGGAATTTTAAAACAAACCCACCCGTCAAATTTAATGATTTTCACACCTCCCAAGCCAATTTTCACAACTTCAACAAAAAAAAAAAACCTTAGCAGTCTTGTAAAATTTTAAGTTGTATTTGACAGACAAATCACCCCATAATGGGCAATTCACCCATCAAATTCCATCCCTGCCTTTACCACAAAACTTCAACAAAAAAACCTTGACAATCTTGTAAAATTTCAAGTTGTATTTGACCGTTAAATCCGTTAAATCACCGCATGGTGAGCATCCGCCATCAAATTCCATTCCTGCCTTTACCACATCAATAACACACTGAATTACTTGTGATATATTTACCAAGTCATTGCCACTAAAATCTCTAATCTGACCTAGGCACTCAAACTTGGCCTTAGAGTCTTACACTAGAGTAATCCATAAGCCATCACTTTCAGCATGGATGGTGGCATCATTTTTTCAAGAACATGTATGCCACCCTTCTTGTCAATATTCTCTTTTGCTGGCATCATTCCTTCAACAACATCAAAGTATGACACCCTTCTTTCCAATATTCTCTTTTCTAACCATCGTTCCTTTCGAGAACATCAAGACAGGCCACCCTGCGTTTCACCATCCCCATTTCCAACCATTAATCGGCTGGTTTCGTAGGCCAATTCTGATGTTGTGACTAATTAAAAATGGCTTGCCAAGAATAGGACACGGATATTTTGAGATTGGTTTGCCCACATGTACACAGCCATATTCCCTTGTATTATTATTGGTATTGATAGGACTCTTATTTTTTTAAGACACTAACATTATTTTTTTCTTCCCAAGTGCGTTCTAACCAGTTTATACAGTGGACAGCATTTCATGGCATGTTGTACTCACTGAAGCCAAACTGACTGACGGACGGAATTGAACCGAAGGGATAATACTCCCACCCAACTCCTGATATTATTTGGTGCCAAGGGTTAGATTATATTAGACGACCATGGATCTGACTCTTACAGAAGAGGATTTCTTAGCAATATGTGGAAGCACGAAATTTGCTGCAGAAATGGCGAAGAGGGCTCCATTTTCCAGCCTTTCACTGGCAGTAGAGTTGTCCAGGGACATCTGGTGGAACGAGGTAAGAGTCAAGGACACTCCGGTATTTACCGGCTTGTTATACAGAACTTCCTGGGGTTGTATTATACCTCAGTATGTGAAGAATAACATCCAAAAGAGTTTCGAATTATTGGTTTCTGCAATGCAATTGTAGGTGGACATAGCTGGTTGGCTGGATGCCTTTGCAGCACACCCTCAGATCGGTGATGGAAAATCTCTCAAGGGCAGGTACAAGGCTATTGCTTGATCCCTACTGTTATTATCTAATTTCAGAATTAGGCGACTTCTTCCTTTCAATTTGGATGAGCATTTGTGTAAGACCGTCTGCTCTGAAGCTATGCTGATGTTAGAATTTGTAAAAATGGTGTGAATTCGCTGATTATGCATCTGGGGTTTACAAAGGCTGATTGCAAGGGCAGGGCCAATGGATATTTTGTGTTTTGCCTTGTAATACCCATGTCCTATGGGCTTCGATTTAAGCTTCGGAATAGGAGGGGGCATCCGGTCCTTGGTAAAGGTTGCGTCTATGTTTTTGGTGCTTCATTACTGTGTCTGAAAAACGGGGCATGTGTGGCATAGATGAGTTTTGCCAAATCCAATAGCCAGCATAATAGCTTTAGGATAATGTTTCTTTGGATATTTTTGGGAAGTCAACATTTATATATTGTTTGGTACTACTAGGAGCACTTATAACAGTATCCGGTATATGAGAACATAACTAATAGTGGGTGTACAGGCATGAGAATCCCAAAGAGTGTCCAAGTTGCTAGCGAGAATGGAACTTGAGACCTGCTTCTGGCAAATTCTCCACTATGCCTTTAAATCACTATCTCATGTCCATATTCTGGATAATGGTTACACAAATGATATATTC
This sequence comes from Pinus taeda, assembly GCA_000404065.3. Classification (NCBI taxonomy): domain Eukaryota; kingdom Viridiplantae; phylum Streptophyta; class Pinopsida; order Pinales; family Pinaceae; genus Pinus; species Pinus taeda. The sequence continues at coordinate 257,697 of APFE030187114.1, read as the reverse complement.
CCAAAGAGGTCTTATCAAGGAGGTAGGCCGCCATCCACGTGGAGTCTCGGTTCTTGCTAAGTCATAAGTTCTCTGTTAAGCACCGACTTGTGGGCTTCTAGCACTAGCATAGGGTTTATAGTGGCAGCTGCTGGATTTGAACCTAGGTCTTGTTCAAGTAATGTCGATGAGTTATTGATTCTCCTAGATCTAAAAAAATTATATTCCTGAAGAGGTAGAATCCTTCAACAACAAAATTGGTTGGCGAATGCGAGATGGAGCTTATTGCTAGGATGAGTGTTTTGCAGGTTCTTCAGCCCTAGGCCGTAGACTGTTCTCACGCTTTCCAAGATCTCTCTATTCCTCGAAGCGACCCTCCCTCCTCATGACTTTGTTGCCATGTGATTTGTTCCTTTCTCCAGTATTATTAAGGATCTCGTTGATTATTCAGAGGACCCTTAGGATGATGGAGTCTAGATTTGGTCCTCCCTACAAGGCACCTCTCCACAAGTACAACAACTGATAGATCCTTCATGGATGCCAACTCATTTGCATACAGAATCCCCTCCAATGGCGACATGCCCATCATCACACCTAGACCACTTGCAAAAGACAATCAATGGAGTAAGTTTCTTGGTGGTACGCACACCTTCCAAGGGTTGGTCCACCTTCCTAGACATCCCCCCTCGATTGACCCCTAGTGGCTTGGATCTTGCAATCTCAGACTATTTGCATTCCCCTCGATCACAGTTGGACGCTATGCACTCCTTCGATCCTTTACTCCTAGCGAGCCTTCCTCCCGCCCCCCTCTGTAACTAGTTTCCTTAGTCGTTTCCTGACTCCCAATATGCAAAGCGGTTGCAACTCCATTTCACCTTAGTGCCTTCCCATGGATCCACTTGGCAAAGAGTCTTCTAAACCGAATAAAAAATGTATCTAGTGCAAGGTGGAGAAGCCCAATTTAGTGCTTGGGAAGGACATGTCTTAACGAAATCTCCATGATGGGCAAAACAACTATCATTAGAAGGTTCGTGAGCAGAAGAATGTCAATGGCGGCTTTGCGCTCCTAGATGGCAAAGAAATTCGCAAAATTACTAGGTTTTTCCCCTGGCAATCATGGCAAAGGGATGGATGGGGTGGATTACAAACTCCAGGGAGGATGCACAAAAACTCTTACTGTCGTGATGGCATTGGTGTTCCAGAGCCCTTTTCATAAAAAAATGGTCTCTGGATTTTGATGCACAAGCTGAAAAATTTGAATGTCATCCCAATTTGGGTTCATTCACTTGGAATTCCTCTGATCTTTTGGTTGGAGGATGTTTTCAAGGAGATAGGTAACATTTTGGGGTTTTTTAATGAGGCCAATCTCTCTTCCAAGCAGACAAGATATACAGGTGTGGCTCGAATTTTGGTTGGTCTAAACTTCTTTGCGAGCCTTCTAGATGCAATCACTATCAAAGTTGGCCTACACAACCACCACCAGGCACTAGACTATGAAGGCATCCCATACTAGTGTGGGCATTGCCACATGTACAAACACCTTGGAAAAGATTGTAGCATGGGCAATCCCTGTTGATTTATGTAGCCTCAGAAGGTCTTCTACATTGGCTTGGTGTCTTCGTATGTAGAAGCTATTTGATTTCCTCTTTAGGTGCTTGACTGGTGAAGTGATTTTATGATTTCTTTCGTAAGGTTAACTTAGGAAAAGTACAATAATTAATTTAATTAATTATTGTGGATTGTTGCTTCAAAATCTAGCAGGTCTTGCGAGATGCCTCACAAGATAAGGGCTAGACTAAGATACAACAATGGCGTGGAGGCCATTATAACCTCAACATTCCATCTCCTGCTCTTTAGTGGAATTTCACCACAAGGGAGGCTTCCTGGCTGAAGTCATCTAACAGATATTCTAAGTCAATAGTTCAAAGGTGATTGTTTCAAAAGGCTCAGATAGGGCACTTGGACTAAGAACAAGGCTCAATCCAATCAGATAAGGAGTAATGTACCTTCAAAAGAACCTACAAGATGGGCTTATAGCCTAGGGTCTAGATTATATGCTACATAAATATCATGCTTAAGCATATGAGACCAAGAAAAGGCCTTGCAATTAATATATGATCAACAAAATGGAGCCAACAATCTTCAACAAGCCCTAAGTTGAAGCCTTAATGCTAGTTTAGGGTTTCCTAGGCTAGAATTGCCTATGGTTTGTGACGTCAACTCTAAGGAGGCTATTCCAACCATGCAAAATGCAAGATTTAGATGTGATAAGGTCCAACCAACAAGAACAACCTTAAGACAAGCCAACGCTTCAACCCTAGTTGAATTCAGCCCTGCGCCCTAGCCCTGGCAGCTTGCCTTGAAGGGTTGAATTAGGTGAGAGGAGAGGGAAGAGAAAGATTTTATAATTTTGACGTCCTTTGTGGATGCCAGTGCCTACTAACTACTTGGGTGATGGAGTTTCAGGGAAAATTACTATGGCAATATCAAACCCTGGAAAGTAGTAAGGGGGGAAACCATAAGTTTCCACTTTTAAAACCCTAGCTATCATTCAATATGGGGATAAAAGCAAGAGAAACATTCTCTAGAAGCTTCTCAAGGAATGTTCAAGATTCTTAATTAACGCATGCAACAATTCGCCAAAAAATTGATATAAAGTTATTCATTTAGACATGGAATATAGAAACCCTAGCAAGATACGTTACATACAATAACCATAAAGATATTCAACAATAAAAGTACTCACAAGATATCAATGAGCAATCCTTCTTTATCCCAAAGTGATGACTCCACAACAAGGACTAGTCTCCAATAACAAAATATCCACAAAGATCACATCTCCACAAGAGTAGTGAGGTACAAGAACTAGGCCGAAATAGTCCACAAGTGACGATGAATGAACAATGTGAGGTGATCTTTTATTTATAGGAGGTCTACCTCACCTAATTTTAACTAATGAAACCCCTAAACAAGTTTTATAATGAGTAAACATAAAATAATCCTTGGATTACAAGCCAACCCACTAGCTTAACATGAAATAATGCCAAAATAGACCCACACGTGTGAGCCCTAAGCCTCTAATATGATGATGTTGTGCCCTATTTGGGCTCCAAATGCTAGGTGATGTTGAAGAGAAGGCTAAAGGTGTCTCCAAGCATCATGATCTTCCATCATTTGAGGAGTATTCCTCAAATCCAACCTCAAAGCAACTCTACGGGTCCCAAATCAAGTTGAGGTCTCAGGTAACCCCATGTCATCCTAGGGGTATGCTGGGTCCAATGGTGCAATCATCAAGAACCCTCTATGTTAGGCAAAAGAAGATCATTGTCCTAGTTCTGGGGGTACTATGGAATGTGTATTAGTTGCTCAAGTCATCACACTATCCAACGCTCTAATATAAGCAGACAATGTTGCATTTGCTAAGTCTTCAACCTCTTTGTAGGGTTTAGGCACCTATGCAGTGGGTGCCTTCAAGGCCTGTGCTGCTATGGACCGCCTGACAAGACCAACTTAAACTCAAGTGAAAGCAACCATTCATTAGAGACTAAGATCATATAAGTATCTAATTGGACCAAACTTGTATGTTATAGGCATGTTAATACTTCAAATTGGGATCACCTTCCGGTATCCAACTAAAGTCCCATAAAGGTGTTCCCTACCTTGGTAGGGGTGGCTAATAGTCAACCCTATTAAGTGCTTCCGACCCCCAAGGGGAGGTGGCAATTCCAAGGTCAACCCTTTAATCAATATGTGTTGGTATAAATTAGTGGCAATGGAGGGGAAAGACTTCATGGCCAAGTGCCATGGTTAGGGGACTCGCTAATAAGGAGTCCACATCTTGAGTGTATAGATGTAATGGAGGGAGCAATCATGGAGGCATGAGTTACCTTACTCGGCCTACTTTTTCCACCCCTCTAGTGTGCCTTTTACTTCACAATAATACTTTTATTTTGGGTGCACAACTCAAGGGTTAGGGCTTGCTCTTTATGATATAGCATTTAGTTTTACCCCTTAAGATGAGGTAGTTTATTGCTCATCAGGGTTGGGACATGCAAGGGTTCCATTTGATGAAATGGAGCATCAAGTGCTCAAGAACCAGGTGATGGCTAATGAAGAGGGTAGAGCTCATGCTAGGCTTTTGCTCACATGCTAACTTATGTCTCGATTGTCTTTTGCATTTTGACTTTCTTTTTCTTTCGTTGTGACCATATTATTCTTTTCCATTCTTTTAGTTGCATCAAGCGCTAGGGCAATGTTTCTTGACCTTACTTAAGAATGTGGATAAGAGGGTGCCAAATCCCAATGAACCAATGACAAGTTAGACTCGAAGAATGGAGATGTATATAAAAGGGCCTATAATGTTACATGGAAAGTGTTAAGTATGGTGTAAGGGAGAATGAACACACTATTTCAATTCAAGTTTTCCATGTAGTGCCCCTCCTATAACCCTAAGACCTTAAGGGAGGCCCCACTGGACTAAGGCTGAGGATTACCCCCCCTATTAAGGTGAGAGAATAGATTTATAGTCAAGATCGACCAATCTTCCAGATAACCCCTTTATCCACACTAAATGTGCAAAACATAAAGTATAAGCATCCGATTGCAAAATGATCAAAGTAATTGTTGAGTACCAACCCACCTTCATTCAAGAGGAATGTCAGATGGTGAGAGGTGCATGGTTGATGCAGATTGCAGAGGCATATGGCATGTCATCATCAAGAAGTGAATGCCAAGGATTGTTGGTTGGCTGGTTGTCAAATATAGGAGAAGAGTTTTCTCCTATGAGGCTACCCATTTTGGTGGGTAATGTGGAGTATTAGGCCAAAGTTTTAAGGATAAATAGTAAAATTATTTGACTTAGATATAATCTCCACCGTTGATCTCAAGTGAGACTTGGGATTTAATCCTAGCCATTGATCACTTGGGATATTAGGGTTAGGGATTTTGCCTTAATGAAGTTATAAAATAAGTCTAAGGGAGAGGTGAAGACACATTATTATTAAGTGATTTTCTCAAGAACGAGAGGCTCGATTAGATTGAAGAGAAGTGAGAAAAAATGCAACAGGGAATTTTTAGGAGAAAATTTCAGGGAAGCCGAAGCTAGGAGAGAGAGAGAGGCAAAGTCAACTGAAGAGGGATGAAGTATCTAGGCATCGAATGTCTCAAGTGCGCAATGGCCGCACAAGGGGAAAAAGAGGGGCCAAATTGCTAGTGAGGGAGGCTAAATTTTCCAGAGGTCGAGTTTCTTTAGTAGTGCCAATATTTAGGGGCCAATTTTTTCCAATGGGGTCAAACTCCATGTTCGCAACATACGTATTTTTTCTATGTATTCTCTATGGGTTTAGGCCAAAATTTTCTTGAGAAATTTAATATGAAGGAAGATTGTATTGGGCACAAATTTGTTGTTGTAGTGTGATGATTTCCCCATTTTACTTCCACTACATTTTATTTATGAGTTAATATACCAATGTGTTCGTTTTATTAGCAATTTCAGAAAATATTTGAGATAAATATTTTTATAGGTTTTTAAATTAATTGTTGAAGTAAAATAAATCAGATTTGATATAAAAGACTTAACATGGTATTAGAGTTATAGAAACTTGGTGGGGGGGATCATATATCACAAGGGTTTTACGATAACAATTTTTTTGTTTGTAGCAGAATTTTATTTTGCAGCAAGGGTTTTGTGGCTAAAGACAATCAAGTAATATGGCATCATCAAGTCTAAGTTATGAAGACAAGTTGGAGGGCTTTAGTCCATGGAAAGAGTAGATCACCATGGTTGTAATGGCAAGCAGTTTGTGGAAAATTGCAAGCGAAGAGATTCAAGTTCCTCAAGATGCTACCCAAGTAGATGAACTTAAGATAAAGATATAAAAGTCATGGGCATCATTTTGGATGGTGTGAAGGATCACATAATCCCTCACCTAACAAAGAAGGATTCAACCTATAAAATGTGGATGGCCTTGACAAAGTTGTACTAGAGTAACAACTAGAACAAAAAGATGGTGCTAAGGGAGAAGCCAGATAACACTAATATGAATAGATCTAAGATTGTGGCCACATACTTCACAAGGATTCAGTAAGTTTGTGATGAATTTTCCATTATTGGCGAATAGGTGGATGAGATGGAGCTTGTAAAAGTAACACTGAAAGGGTGTACCAAGCAGTGGGCTATATTTGTGTAGGTATCATAGCTAGAGATAAGCTTCCTAATTGGACTAGATTGTGGGACGATTTCACCTGAAAGGAGATTTTGGGTGAATCCATAACTAGTGGGCAACGGAAAGGTGGAGATGAGGAGAACCTTGCTCTTGCTAGGAAAACAAACAAGGGAAAGGGTAAAACCAAGCAGAACCAGAGTGGAGGAGCACCTTCGCAAGGGAAGAAAGACATGAGAAAAGTCAAGTGCTTTGCATGTCATAAGTTTGGTCATTATGTCAGACAATGTTAAAACAAGAAGAAAGGCAAAAGCAAAACAACAATAACTGCATTTGCATATATGGATGAGTTGGCAGAAAAATTTGAGAAGGAATTTTCTCTAGTATCCTATCTTTCTAGCACCATTACAAGAGGGGTGTGGTTTGTGGACAATGTAGCACCTAGTCACAGGATGGGATCTTGTGATATCTTCACCAGTATGGCCAAGTAGCACAAAGATCTACATGTGGAGCTTGGTGACAACACCATGTATGCAATGGAGGGCATTGGCAACATTGGTTCCAGTTAGACTCAAGGAGTCTTATGGAGGTGAAGGAGGTAATGTATGTAATGGAGGATATCTATCTTCCAAATCCATGTGGTTCTCTTCATCTTTTCGTCTTGATGATGAACCACATTGGTTGGTTCGAAACACATCAACAAACAATACTTTTATGTGATGGATCCACAATACAAATATCTTAATAATCCTACTCACAAAATCCTCCATTCAGATAATTTGAAGCATATAAGGATCACCACTTTCAAGTACCTAATGAAGATTTGGGCATAGGCAATAGAATGCAACCTCTAATGAATGAAATGACATCTCGCAGTGCTGGTATGTTTGGAATGGTAACTGTGAATTTTGAAGGCAATTTTTCATGTTCAAGGGTTGACGAGAAAAAATTGCAGCACCCAGATTTGTCATTGCTTAGGGACAACCAATGTTGGTAAGGGGGGACTGTAATGTCCCTGAGGGATTAATTAGCCCAAGGGACGAAGTAGCCTATCAATCCCTGTAGGCAATAGTCCTCGTTAAAGGGGAAAACCCCAAAATACCCAATGTTTGGGCAAGCTTGGGGTAGCTGGAGCAAAAAAGCCCAAAGTTGGCGTTTGATGTGAAGCTCACTCAATTAATTAAGGTGAAAAACTCCCTTAAGGAAATCTATAAATACAAGAGGGTTGGATTCGTTTGAGGCATCACTTGGATTGGATCATTTATCTCTGTTTTGTTGAGCTTGAGGCTCAAGGGTTTTAAGACCCCATTTCTCTTTTGACTAGTTTCGGTGGAGGTGATCCCATCCTACCTAGTCACCTTTCTTCTTGTTTTGGCACAGGTTATTGGAAGCAGCTTTGGCTTGAGGAAATTAGTAATTTGTGGGATCAAATTATCTGAAATTAGTTCCTTTCTAGGGCAAAATTCTGTATCCAGCTAGGCGAGACAACAAAAATTCTCCAGAGGCTATGCAAGTTGGTTTTAAGGCATAACAAAGACGAATTTCCTAGAGCTCTTGTTTGGTCTTTGGTCTCTGGTCCATGGGATGACCTTTCTTAATCTCCCTGGAGATTGACGTTAAAACCTTTTGTGGCACAATGGATCGTCCTCGGTATCAATGCGCATCTTGGTGAAAGGATATTCACGTGGCTCAGGATTGGGTAATCTGGAATATCTTGACTGCATTAAATGTATATTGAAGGTCACACCAAAGCACCATTGTAATTGTGATGTGTTATTTAGCAACAAACGCAGACGGGATAATGGGCTTTACGGCGAAGTCTGGTGTTATTCAGTAGCAGCGAGTCTTGTCTCAGTTTTACGTAACAACGAAAGAAATAAGAATTTTTGTGACTGTCGAGGGTTCTCATGATCGAAATAGTGGAAGGGTAGTTGTCGTCCATATTCTTGAATTCGTACTAATGATGAGTTAGGATCACTCTGTTTAGTGGCACATGGTCAAATGTGTTTGGAACAAAGCGAGATCACAATAAAAAGGGAATTTGTTGCAAGGATGTTTTGAGGCACAGTTTGGGCACTGTGTCCAACCTAATCTGAGGTATCTTTGCGAATAGGGTTTCTAAAGGGGGCGAGGCCAGTCCGTATTATTGAAGAATGTAACTAGTGTTGGTCTTCATAATTGTACTTGACTCATGATGTAATATATTTGTCAAAAGAATTTTTTATTATTATTAAATTGACTTATTAAAGCATGGATTTCATGCTTGGGTCAATAGTCATAGGTCAAGCCTCCATTGTAGGTTTCTAGGATTTTTGTTTAAGTCAAAGTCAAATTTATTATATAAGAATCCCTTCTTGGGTTCATGGTGTCAAAGATAAAAATCTATTTTGTCATATCAAAACCTCTTCCATCAAGTCACCTTGCAAGTTGGCCTCCAGAGCCGGCTTCCACAAATTATTTGTGTCAGCTCATTTACAGTCAGAAACAACTATAAATACCCATGTGAACTTGACTCAACTGGGAGATGAAGAATCAAGTTCGGGTAGATAACAAAGACAACAAAGAAGGATGATTTGGATCATTTACAAGGTTGAAGTATTGTGTGATTATAGGGTCGAGGTACTAAGCTATTACAAGGCCGAAGCATGACACTATTACAGGTTCGAAGCATGACACTATTATAGGGTCGAAGCATGACACTATTACAGGACTGAAGCATGGCATAATTACAAACTGAAGCATAGCACCGAAGCCTGTCAAGACTAACCAAAGCTCGGTATGATCACAAGAACGAATTGAGGTATCACAACATTGAAGGACTAAAGTGTTACAGCACTGAGATATCAAATCTTTGCAGAAACGAAGTTTTGAGTACAGTTAGGAACAAGGTTGACTTGATGGATGAAAGGAGTCTTTGGTCTAGGTAATAAGGGTCTTGGTCATCTCAACTTATTTTGAATCTACTGAAGGAAGAATTCTTGACTGGGTTTTCCCCTCCATAGGGGTTTTTCCCTAGCTGAGTGCCTACATTTGGTGTCTCCTTGTTTTTATGGTTTTTATAGTTGTTTGATGAACAAAGAAATAATAACTATAAGAAGAAGAAGAAGAAGAACTTAATTAAGAAATCACAAGCATCTATCAAAAGAAAAGAGAAATCAGTATAAGAAAGATCTGATCTCATTGCCCTAGATTTCTCAAGATGGTTTCAGAGCTTGGTTCACATACATAAGGGTAGGAAGGAGATCACAAAGGCATACAAGATGAGCAAAGGAAGTCCTTTACTCAGGGCTGAACTCCTAGAAAAGGAAGATCCAAATTTTGGGCCTATCTACAAGCCCTAATTACAGTGATAAGACAAAAGTCCTGAGCAAATTTGGATCTTCCTTTTCTAGGAGCTCAGCCCTGAGTAAAGGTTCTTTGAAGAGTTATAAAGGCTCTGTTTAAAGGGACCAAGAAGCTAGTCCTCTAGCCCAAGAAAGGCCGAATATCCTGGTAAGAGGCACGCAGTTCTGAGTATGTAAAACAAGCAAAGTATTCTACTTCAAAGGGAGCCAAGGTCAAGTTATATAAAAGCACTTCGGAAGCTACAGTCATCACTAAATGATCCATGCATAACCAATGATCTGAAGTGATTAAGAACCGATACACGTGGAACCGAGATTTCTATTTCAAAATCCTGGGCATAAGAATTAGGATCCGATATCACTTAAAAGAAATCCAAACTTTCTGTGAAATTCGAAATTTTAGAAACCTGTGACAACATCACAGAATATTAAAATAGCCCTCATAAAATACAATAAGGATAACTTGTTAGAGGAATCCAAGACCGAACCATTTATAGTATTTAGGAAGATTTGTCTCAAAAATAAAGTCTCCATATGAAAGTCGAGACACCTGAAATAGAGGCTACAGACCTATGAACTATATATGTAAGAAATTTGAATCTAAACAGAGTTGTAGAAGCCGACTTCATGGTGATCATTCAAGCCTCCTTCATTGATAATTTATAACGTCCAAAGCAGTTCTGTTTGAGAATGTCGAGAATCATATACAGTTAACGGTTGGTGGAGCTCAGAGTTTGAAGATTAGTCAACATATCTTGGAAAAGCAGTCTTCATCAAATACAAGTATTGTTATCATTTCTTTTTATGTTTTAGTCATCTAATGTTATGTTTTAATGTTTTCAATTTGTAAGAAGAGAAATAGGCCTTTTTGGAGCATTAATCTTCCAATCAGAAGGTATACAATTTTGAGGTAAGTTAAGACTCTACTATAAGGTTCTAGTTACTTACATGGTTGACAAAATTTCATTGTAATGAAAATTGACAATATCTAGGATTATACACCCTAGATAGTTCTTGTAACTTCATTCACTTGTTCCTCTTAGGAATACTATGTCAAGTAAGTAGTCCAAAGTATATGACAAATTGAATTACGTTCATGGGATTCCCTAAATCATAGTTTTGTACTTGTATATTTTTTGTAGTACTTGTCAAGCTAATGTTACAGGTACATATAAAAGGTTTATCTTATAAAGGAGTTCTTCAAGAAGAAGCCTCCACTCACAAAAGGAAACTAAGAAGCTTTCTTGTAGATGGAGTCCTTCAATAAGGAAACCCTACAAGGTTTGTAAAAGAAGCAAGGTATGTAAAAAAGTCTTCTTCGTTGAAAGTATGATCATTTTAATATTTTCTGCTTGGTATTACTAACCCTCTCATGTCTAGGTTTTCGAATCATAGAGATTCTTGTTAGGGTGATTAATCTCTTAATTGAATCTACCCCCATCATATTGTCTACTTTGTTTATGAAACCTTAACCTTTAGGGTTCACTGTAAAAGCCTAAGGGTATGTTGATGAAACCCTAGCCTACTTAGGGTTTGTACAGTGAAATTCTGTCCTTGCTTAGGATATGTTGACAATAATATTGAAACCCTAGTCCTCTTAGGGTTGTTAATAAAGAACCAATGATGAAAAGTCTATTCTTGTAATATTTAGGGTTTTGGTATTGTTATGACAAAATCCTAGTCTTTTAGGGTTTATTGTTATTGTCCTAGTAATAAACCAAAACCTTAGATCTTTTAAGTTAGGGTTTGATGCTAATGAATTGAAACCCTAGATTTTTAGGGTTTGGTGTATTAGGGTTTATAGAAAAACCCTTGCAATATCTAAAAGGAGCTCCTAGGAATGAATTCCTCATAATGTTTTCTTTCGCTTAATCAAAACCCTAGCTTGATTGAAATTTTTGTATATCTAACGCTGATGTATTGATCTAGAGTTTACCGAAGTAAATATTTATATAAGTCTCTAGTATATGATGATGAAACCCTAGATATGTATATGCTAGTATGCTAACTTCTCGATGATTTAGGGTTTGCAGCAAAACCCTAGTAGAATCTAAAGTCCTAAATGCATACTACTGAAACCCTAGACGTATAGTATTATGATTGATTGATAACTTAAGTTGGTTGCTAATAGTTAAGGCTTTACGTTTTGAAAATGAAGTCTAGGGTTTATGACAAAGCCCTAGCCAGAAGTTAAAGTTTAGTATGAAAAAAGGATGTAACTATGAACCTAACTAGGTTTAAGTATTTGATTTTTAAAGGTGGTTCACTGAATGGCTGCTACATCCACGGGAAAATCAAGGTAGATCAACCTAAAGGGATCTACCCGTCAGCCAAATCAACAAGGCCTAACCCCAAGGGCATCGAAGAGATTTGACCCTGTGACCTCCCGATAGGTGAGTTACTTAGCAACAGGAACTTGACCAACTGAGCTATCCCTCGGGGTTGGGTTTAAGTATTTGATATCTAAAGTTTGAATGTATTAATACTTCCATTTTAATATAATTAACTTCATGCTTCTATATATTTGTTTTTGGTTGTACTTGCTCTTAAAGTTTTGTAGGTACATGATCTTCAAGATGTTGAGGATGCTCAAAGATGACAATAACGGTGAACATGATGAAGAAAGCTATAAGAGCGATGATGAACAAGATGACTTTGATAACATGAGAAAGAAATAAAGCCTTGAAAGATTGTAAGTCTCTCCTATGTTAGAAAAGGAGGAAGTTGTTGTGTTGAGAGGGAGGGCACATTATGATAGTAAATACCTTGAAGAAAGAATTAAGCTAAATGTACTACAGATGAATGTTCATGATTCATGGAGTTGCAAACAAAAGACTTGACAAGTATTGAGGTTGTATTTGGTGTTGTTGAAGAAGTGAAAGAAGAAAGTTTCCTACTTGATGATGATATAAGCAACATTCGAATGAATGAGGACCCCGAAGGTTTATGTTTACTTGTATATGTATATTTGAAAGTTTACTGATTGGGGTTGTGTTTGTACAGGTAAAATCTCTCCTCTAGAAGATTGAACACTTTGGAAGCATGCTTGGACAAATGGATATATCTGTTTAGTTTATAAGGAGAGATGAAGCATCTTATGGCAAGATGCTTGGGAGGACACCTGGGCAGCCTATGTGTTGATGTCTAGATCTCGAAGAGGGAGGGTGGCATTGGTCATGGAGCTCTAGCCTTGGATACGCACCTAGATCCCTGGGTTGATGGTAGAGCTAGTAAACTTGATGGTACCAAGAGTGGTTGAAAGCTTGCGAGTCCATCTTAGTCCCACCTAGATAGATTACCCTGTTCAAGTATCTTGTCCATAGCATTGAGTGTGCTAGAACTCTTCGTAGTTCATTTCATTTTGAGATCTTCCATGTACCTTCATATGTATGTAATTATGAATACCTCCCTAGTTAAGAGGGAGTGTTGAAGAATGTAACTAGTGTCGGTCTTCATAATTGTAGTTAAGTCAAGATGTAATACATTTGTCAAAATAAATTTTTATTATTATTAAATTGACTTATTAAAGCATGGATTTCATGCTTGGGTCAATAGTCATAGGTCAAGCCTCCATTGTAAGCTTCTAGGATTTTTGTTTAAGTCAAAGTCAAATTTATTATGTAAGAATCCCTTCTTGGGTTCATGGTGCCAAAGATAAAAATCTATTTTGTCATGTCAAGACTCAAAACCTCCTACATCAAGTCACCTTACAAGTCAGCCTCCGGATTGATCCTCTACAAGTCGTCTTCTGCAAATTGTTCATGTCGGCTCATTTAGAATCAGAAACAACTATAAATACCCATGTAAACTCGACTCAATTGGGAGATGAAGAATCAAGTTCGGGTAGATAATAGAGACAACGAAGAAGGATGATTTAGATCATTTACAAGGTTGAAGTATTGGATGATTATAGGGCCGAGGCACTAAGTTATTACAACACTGAAGCATGATATTATTACAGGACCAAAGCATGACATAATTACAGACTGAAGCATAGCATTGAAGCCTATCAAGACTACAGACCAAAGCTCGGTATGATCACAGGAAAGAATTGAGGTATGACAGCATTGAAGGACCAAAGTGTTACATGATTGAGATATCACATCTTTGCAAAAACGAAGTGTTGAGTACAGTTAGGAAAAAGGTTGACTTGATGGATGGAAGGAGTCTTTGGTCTAGGTAATAAGGGTCTTGGTCATCTCAACTTATTTTGAATCTACTGAAGGAAGAGTTCTTGACTGGGTTTTCCCCTCCATAAGGTTTTTTCCCTAGCTGAGTGCGTACATTTGGTGTCTCCTTGTTTTTATGGTTTTGATAGTTGTTTGGTGAACAAAGAAATAATAACTATACGAAGCAGAAGAAGAACTTAATTAAGAAATCACAAGCATCTATCAAAAGAAAAGAGAAATCAATATAATAAATATCTGATCTCATTGCCCTATATATCTCAACATGTAGGGCCCAACTAAGATTACAATCCCAGAACTGCTAGTTATTCTTAGAGCGATATTAGTTAATATATTAATTTAGTATAATAGCAGAGGGAACTGGAACACTGAATTATTGAATTTGAACTCTGGTGGATTTTGTTTTTGGACAGTTAGCCTCATCTTAATGTGTTGTTGAGGCAATCATATTGTTATTGGAAATGTTTGTCATTGTTGAACATCCTTATGCTATTCAGTGATGTCTAGTATTAATGTATTGCAGTGAAGTGATATGTTTGATTAATTGAAGAAACCCTATCTAGATTGGTAACCTTAAGGGAAAAATTATCCCAGGACATCACATTCATCCTTCATCAACTGTAGAATGGGTCAGATCGTCGGCAAAGTCTTCAAAAAATGGCTCAGTAATTTGGAAGGCTATTATCTAGGCCTTTCCCCTAATTAGAGAAGGACTTAGATGGAAGGTTGGGAGTAGTTCAAACATCCTTCTTGGCAGAGATCCATGGATTGGGAACCATCAAAACCAGGGTTGCAGGGGAGCGCCCTCCCGTCACACCCACTCCCAAAGAGCGAACCGAACAGAAGCGCTCAAGGAGCGACACAGGGAGCGTGCTCTCATTTGGGAGCGATTTTCGAGAGTGCGCTCCCACCAAAAAAAATCACTCCCTAGAAGATTTATTTTCTTTTCTTTTCAAAAAAAGATTCTGCTTTGCTATTCAACACCCTTGTAAAAGTATGCAACAAAGCTAGTGAGAAGGAAAAGGGTTGGAACAAAAAATTTTATGTGCTCCCATTGTAAAACAACGTACACTAGTTCATATACTTATGTAAAAAAGCATCTCTAAAGATTATGCCATGTGATGAAAATAAGATTGTATGAGTCAAAACTTGTGATCAAGTGCCAACAAAAGATAGGAATAGATATGGAATAATACCCAGCTGCAATACAATTCCTTCATACAAACTGAGGGTTGCCTTGTAGGGCCAAAAACCCTAAATTAACATAACTTCTACCATTAGATCTTCCACCTAATGCACGGTCCAAATTGACTACAAAATTACAATATTTTACAAGGCAATTTTCTCAAAAATTTCCTTTCGGAGGTGACCCCCTTGCAACAATATTGAGGTGGCGGGGCAAGTCCACCCACACCCCACCATCAAGTGCTAGAATCCAAACGTGACCGAAACAAGACCTCTGAATCAGCAAGATAATCAGGCTTCACACCCGACATGATGAAAATTGAGATGGTATAACTTGTGTACCTGTGGTTGACGAAGATTATAACTACTAGATGATTGATGTTATATAGTTTAATCCATGTTTTTATGCTTTTTATAACTAATTCATCATTCTACATGCTTTTGTTGACACATGCATCAAAATATATGTTATATAAAAAACTCTCCCAAAATCTCTCTCGACCCAGAAGCTTCTGAAAATTGTCCCTCCTCGCTCCTGCCTCCAAGCAGCCTTGTACATACTCTCTGATCATATTATGCAAACATTAAATTATGATGGCTTTTACTTAAACCAAATCTCTGTGGGGATCCCTGGTATTGGGCAGCAACAATGGCTATCAGCCGAAGAATTAAATCTGGAAGCAGAGCTCGCTCTGGAATGGCAGGAATGTATCAGATCTCTGAGGCACTCACATTTTTTCTTCTCCCCCAGCGATGACACTCTTATTTGGTCTCCGAGTCCACATGGATCATATTCTTCTAAATGGGGGTATCTTTGCCTCACTCAAATAGCTGGTCCTCTGGAGCCCCCCTGGTGGGGGAAAAGACTCTGGAAGCTCAACAGCTCTCCCAAATCCAAACTCCTGATGTGGCTGCTTATTCCCAACAAAGCTCCTACGTGGGATATCCTTCAAAAGCGGGCTTTCTCTCGTCTGGGTCATTGTCTTCGCTGTCTCTCAGCCTCTGAATCTATATTCCGCTTATTTATTTTCTGCCCCTTCACTCAGATGGTATGGAAAGAAATCAGAAATCTAGAGGGACCCTCATATTGTTGGCAGGGCACAAATGTAGAAGACTGTTTGCGGATTTGGCTCTCCACCACACACAAACCTCAGCGTAAAGCTCTTCCCTTAGTGGTTGGCTTGGGGTATATGGCTTGATAGAAATCAAGTCTTGTTTGAAAATCAAGGTCCATCTTACCTCAAAATCCCTCTGCATAGCCTGGTGCTGCAGAACTCCTTGATTGTAAAACAGATCTCTAATCCCAGTTCTCCTCAGGAAGTTGAAATCAAAAAGGATATTCCCTGGGCATTTTTTGATGGGGCTGCACAATTGGACCCTCCTATGGGAGGGTTTGGAAGGGTACTTTATTTGGATCACTCACACTGTTTCACTTAATCTATATTGGACTGGCTACTAATAACTATGCTGGGCTCTTTGGCCTCTACCTTCTCATAAAGCTAGCCATTCACCAACAGATCCACTGTCTTCACATTTATGGGGATTCTCAAGTGGCCATAAATTGGATGAGAGGATCTTCCAGATTGAGAAATTATTTGCTTCTGCCACTTTATCAAAGGATTATTCAAAAACTTTCCCTTTTTTCTCAGCCACTTTTGATCACATCTACAGGTCAAGAAACATGCATGCTGACTCACTCTCACTCTCCACAGCTGGTCTGAACTTGGACAAAGGAACATGGAAAATCTCTGAAGAGAAGGAAGGCCAGCTCACAGAATTTCTTCTTGACCCTTGGTGATAAATAACATGTTTTTGATCATTTTTCAGCTCTCTTATATGATAACTGCCACGCTTATATAATGTAGTATGAAGCTTTTGAAGAAGCACACAGCACTCTATCAGTCTATGTCATTCTTTTTGGACAATTTATTGGTCAGTTTAGAGACAGTTTGACTGATATAGAACTGGTTATTATGTACCATCTGAAGCTGATCTATTTTCTCTGGAAAACAATAGAACTTTTGGAGCAGAAATGCTCACTTTTGTGAAGGCATGAAGCCACAGGAATGACCACAGGCATATGCAAAATGAAAATTTTGTTTTATAGTAAATCATTTTTTGGATATTTTACCTTCAAAAATAATAGGTAATATATTCCTGAATATACCTCAAATGACATACTTATGCTGAGAGGGCCAGGGATCAATACCTGTGTTGTTCTGTATGATAGATTTTTGCTTGAGAATGAGGATTGGTGATCGCCATGTTGTTCTGCTAGATTGATGAATGATGAGGCTAGGTTACATTGTACCTTGGTAACTCAACACCTGTATTGTTCTGTAATATACAATTTTGCTTGAGAATGAGAACTGCTGATCACCTTGTTGTTATGCTAGATGGATGAATGATGAGGGCTAAGTTACAATGTGTTACCTGGGTGACTCCATCTAGATAACTTTTATAGTTACAAGATGAGAAGTTTTGTATGTTTTCATTAATTGATCAATGGCAACAACAGATGGAGTAAAGGAGAGCAATCAGCGGCTTTAAACACGGCAACTGACTCAACTTTGCAGGTATTTTATTGTTATTTATATGTATATTGCAATTAGATCCATGGCTTCTGCTTTAGAATCAATCTCCCCATAAAAGCAATGCAGTCTAAGCTCTAGATGTGATTGAGACCCCTGTTTCATAGTTTATACCAGTTTACCAGTGTCACTAGGGCCTATACTTCAATTTTTTGTAACGCAGTATGTGGGCCTATACTTCAATTTTTTGTAAAGCAGTACATTTAACAGTCATTGCAATAATTCTGCTCTGAAACTAACCATGAGCAATACCTTTTGCAGGAGCTTGTTGAATGGAACCAAAAATACAAGGAAAAATTTGGGTTCATCTTTCTGATCTGTGCCTCTGGAAGAAGCACCCCTGAAATACTAGATGCTTTAAAGGTCCGATTCTAATTTTGAGTATGCTTGGTAAAGTAATTTATATTTGTATATAGCTTGTGGTCCTTCCTTTCATTATCTGCTTGCCAATTTCTGAATCGTATCACAGTGAGAATTAGAATGAGTTTAGTGTTTTATGATGTCTATATACTTTCTTGCCTATCTGACACTCAGGGTGGGTGCAATATGATCCAGAACATCTTGCTTAATAGCACTGAAGTGCAGATGTGGGAATGCTTTTGTGCTTAATGAAATATGATGCTTCCTTTTATCTTTCCAATGGACATTGCATTAGTGTTGTCATTATTTTCAGTCCATCAGTTGGAAAAAGTGATGAAGTTTGATTCAGCCAAAACTCACAAGTCTTCGCTAGACGAAGTACTTGCCTCATATTTGGCCATGAAGTCAACACTCGCCAAGAATATCCCTTAGTCAACAAGAATCTCCTTTGCCAAACACGCTAGACTCGCCAAGACTTGCCTCATAATTGACCAAGATGCATCTTACTCACTAGGATTCGCCCTTACTATATTTTGAGGTTTTTTGTATTTGCTGTCTCTTTGCCAAGTCTTGCCAGAGTTGCCAAGTTTGTTGAGTCCCAGGCCAGCCAAGTCTTTGCTAAGTCTGAGTGTGACAACTTTGTGAAAAAGCGTAATTCTTCTCCATATTTTGTATTTAAAGAAGATGGAATCAGTGTTGCGAACATCTCGATAACATCCCGATTTTATCTCAAAATCACGATTTTTTGGCTTAGCCGATGTTTGCCGATTTTTACCGATATTTTCCCGTTTTTTACGATTTTTTTATTTTTTGGACCCTTGTCGATTTTATCCTGATGCCGATGTTCGCAACTTTGGATGGAATCAGTTGAGTTGTCCTGCTTCTAAAATTGAAGTTGAGAGTGTTTGAAAAATGATCATATTTTTTCATTATGATTGTCCATGACATTTTTTTGGTTGGAGTAATAGCGTCACTGCATCAGGATATTTGCTTGAAATATGGTACAGATATCAGCATTACTGACATAGCTAGTATGGTACAGATATCAACATTTCAGACATGGCATTAGAAGTCTAGAACTGTGTAGAAGATATGTCATTATGATAAGTGTTTGTGACAACCAAGTTTCTAGGAAAAATTCAATTAGTGTTGCAAAGGTAAAACCCTTTGTAATACCCCAGTTTTGATCCTCAGAAGGTATTGGATCAGATTATCTATAAATTGGAAATGCATGGTTAGCATGATGATTGTCAAGCCACGTGACTTCAAATAAATGATCCCCTAGTGTAAATGTTGTAAATATGTTTTGTATGAATTCCTAGTGGGGAGCTCAAGGCCAAGACCCAACTGGAGAATTGCTGATATATGGATGTTTGTAAATATACTTTATATGGACTGTATGGTAGAGATCTGAGATACCATGATGCTCAATATGACATCTAAAAAGACAATGCTGGAATATATTATATAATGGTCCAAAATTGCTGTTGGGACCACAAGGGGACTATGAGCCCACAACAATGAAGTATGACTCAGCCAAGGCTAGTGATTCTTCAGAAGTCTCAGCTGGGCTGAGCACTTGCCTTACTTGCCTCATACTTGGCCATGAACTCACCATTCACCAAGAGTTACCCTTGCCAAACTCGACACTTGCCACTTGCTAGTCTCACCCTTACCATATTTTGAGTTTTTTTTATTTACCTAGTCTTTCCTGAGTCATCGGATCTTGCTAAGTCTCAGGCCAGCTGAGTTTTGTTGAGTCCAAGTGTGACAACTTTGGTCTACAAGAAGGAAAGATGAGAGTGGATCTATGGAAAAGAAATCATTTATTCCTAGGTGTCGGCTGAAGAACTCACATCTTGCCATCATATGCCTTAAATGAAGCTAACCATCACCTTTGACTTAGAAAGCCAAAAGCATGAATGCCTGAAGTGGTTGGTAAGGGAAAGTCAACCTCATGTAAATAAAGGGTATGTAAAAGGTACATTGAAAGAAAAAATAAAATCATTTTAAGGAATGTAAAATTCTCTCATTCCTTCCCCCTGATTCCTACCTCAGGGTGTTACATTCATTCTCTATTTCATGTTGCATTCTTGTATGGTATTTTTTTTCCAACCCAGATCTATGGCTACCTGGGTCCTGAACTGATTGAAAGACATGGACTGGTACGCCTCTCCTTCCTTCCCTAACTTTGACGGTATTAGTTGTTTTGGTCTAAACTGAATGGTTGAGGAAGATAGGGTTTGCTATCTTTTGCTTAATCCCTCACTACCTTGAGTTTTCCATTGCAGTGATGCGAACATCACGATTAAATTGCGGTTTTTTCGCTGCAGCGATTTAATCGTCGATTTTTTTATTTTCAAAAAATCGCGATCTGACCCGAAAAAATCATGGGGGCACAAAACGATGACTTAGAAAAACAATTTTTAGTTTTTTTTTGCTCATTTTTTTCAGACAAAGGGCAAGAGTGAGAGCTAAGGAGGAGGGAAACCCATCTACAAGGGCAAGAGAGGAGAAAAGTGAAGGAATTTAACATTCCAAGCAAAAAAAATCAAGTTTAGACCAAGTTTCTTCAGCAAGGCGTGGTTTTCAAGTATAGGCATCAAATTTGGCAATTTTTTTGTTGTTTTTCCTTGGGTTTCTATCACCTATTTATTTTCCATGATTTTTGTTTGGATTTGATTGTGCTTTTTTTTCCATTTTTGTTGCATTTAGTGGAGAGGGTTTATTTTGATAAAAAATGCAAAAACTTGATTGTTAGATTTATTTGTTTAATTTTTTCTTGTGCCTTAGTTTTTTTCTATCATTTTTGTTTGGGTTTGAATGTGTATTTTTTCCCATTATTGTTGCATTGAATTGAGGGTTATTTTTTTGTCAAAAATTCAATATGTTGTATGTAAATTTTATTTTTATTTTTTTAACTTGCAATTCTTCTTGTGTCCTATGTTCAAACTTCAAACTTCATCTTACATTAAAACTCAGGAGTTCAACAAAGCTACAAACATGCCAAGGAAATTGGACCCTTTGTGAGAATTTGGTGAACTTGATGGAAGGTTTAACAGATCAAATTTGACTTGCAAGTTATATGGGTATCATATGATAGGGGGTTATACAGATTGAAGTATCACTTTGTACAAGTTTCTGGACATGAGGTAGGGCCTTGCACAAATACAAATCCAGAAATCATCTGAAGAGCCCTCAGAGCATTGGAAGAAATAAAGCAAATCAAATTGTCCAAGTCAGCTCTGAAGAGTCAACTAGTAGGGAGTAGAGTGTCAATATTGAGAGGTGAACATGAGAGTGACACTGGGTTTACTTCACTATCAGCATCTACAACCAACCTTGTAGCTACCTCATCATTTTTTGTTCCTAGAACCACACTTGGTGCACAACTATCTATCTCTTCAATTATTAAAAAAAAGAGAAAAAGAAGGAGTTGACAAGTTGTTGAGTAAGTTTCTTCTTTGGAGTGATATTCCTTTCAGCGTTGCCAGGAACAATCCATTTTTTCAGCTCGCAGTTGATGTTATTGCTATTGTCGGCCTATGGTATGAGGCGCATTTTTCAAAATGAAAAGGTTGACTGCACTAAGAGGTTTGACGTGTTTAGGGTATCATGGGCACACATAAGATGCACTATGATGTCGAACGGTTGGATCGATCAAAAGGGTAGAAGCCTTATTAACTTCTTGGTTAATTGTCCCAAGGGAACAATGTTTATGAAATTTGTTGATGCATTTGCACATATCAAAGATGCACGGTTATTATGTGATTTGTTGGATGTGTTCATTGAACAATTAGGAGGTGGGTCCACAACATGTTGTCCAAGTCATAACGGACAATGTTGCAAATTATGTTGTCGCTGGCAAGATGCTTATGGAGAGGCATCCTACTTTATTTTGGACACCTTGTGTTACACACTACATTGATTTGATGTTGGAAGACATAGGAAAAATTCCTTTTGTTAAGGATATTGTTGAGTCATAAAAAACATTACAAAATTTATATATAATCATGCATATGTGCTTCATTTGATGAGAACATTCACCAATAACAAGGAATTGGTGTGCACTGCCATTACACGATTTGCCACCAGTTTCAGATCTCTTCAATTCCTCTTGAATTCTATGTGGAATGTGAAGAGAATGTTTCTTTCTGAGGAGTGGTGTGCTTTGGCATTTAGCTGCAAACCAGAGGGAGAAGCCATATGTAGGTTAGTTTCATATCAGGAAAGCTTCCGGGCGGGAGTGCAAGAGGTGTGTAGCATTACTGAACCTTTGGTAAAGGTTTTTTTATTAGTTGATGGAGACAAGCCAACAATGGGCTACTTGTATGAGGCCATGGATAGGGCCAAAGAATCTATTCGGAGCTACTATGATGATAAGGGGGATGAGGGGTTTGAGAAACAATAACTCTTATGGGAAGTGATTGATGAGTGATGGAACAATACACTTCATCGTCCCATTTATGTTGCAGGGATCTACTTGAACCCCACATTTTCTTACTCCTGTGGTTTCTCATTTGATGCTGAGGTCGTGGATAGATTCTTCACTTTTGTTTAGAGGATAGTGCCATTTCTAGCAAAACATGCAGAAATCTCCAAAGAAATGGAGATATACAGGATGACAGGTAGCACATTTAGCTTTGACATGTTTGTTGTGGATAGGAAGACTAAAATGCCAGGTAAGCTTTAGTTTGTTTCAAATTTCATTATCTTCTAGTTCATACTTTGCTTCAACTTTCAAATCTTATTTGTTTTCGTATGTTTATCTTATTTGTGTAGATGCATGGTGGAGAAGCTATGGTGGCAGAATACCCAATATCTGAAGACTTGCAATTCGAGCGCTCAACCAAACATGTAGCTCCTCGGGGTGCGAGAGCAACTGAAGTCTATTTGAAAAAATAGACCTAAGAAATGTGACAAGTTAAAATATTCCAAATTTCCAATTTAATTTTTGAATTCATTAAATTTTAAATAATAATTTTTTATAATTATTATTTTCCTCCATCTTAACAATCAATCTAGTTCTATAAAGTTCAAAATGGAATTTGAATGTAATGGTAGTCTTCCCTTCCTTGACTTCCTCCTTTCAAGGAATGATGACGGCTCTTTCTCTCATCAGGTATATCGTAAGAAAACTCATACGGTACGATATCTTCATGCTAATTCTCATCATTTCCCAACTCAAAAGCTTGGTGTTCTCAACACCTTAGCGACTAGAGCTTTAAGAGTTTATGATGAGAACCATCTCAAAGAAGAGAAAGCACATCTCTTACGTGTTTTCTTTAATAATGGGTATAGTAGATACCATTGTACTAAGGCTTTCCTTAGAGCTGAAAAAGGTCCTAGTGCTAAGAAAGATACCAAGGATTGATTTTCTGGTGTTCATTTTTCTTTTATCCTATGGACCACTGACAAGATTGCAAGGATCCTAAGGAAGCATAAGGTGGCTTCAACCTTTAGGCGTTTAAATACTATTTGGAGCTCCCTTAGATCTGTAAAAGACTCAGTGGACCCCAAGAATATGAAGGGTGTTTACGTTATCCCATGCTCTTGTGGGACTCCCTAGATTGGTGACTCTGGTCGCTCAATTAATCAAAGGATTCGTGAGCATGTTGCTAACATCAAGCATGGCAAGACCTGCTCCTCTGCTTTGGCGGAGCATGCAGATAAATATAAGCATCACATTTGCATTGAGGAGGCCCAAGTCGTTGCTAAGGTTAGTCATTTCGATCATCGTAAATTGAAGGAGGCCCTAAAAATTGAAAAAAGACCCAATAATTTGAATAGAGATGCTGGTTGGAATATTAGTAGAAGTTGGGTCCCTGTCTTTTCCTCCTAGTTTTTTAGGCTTCTTTTTGGGATTTATTTTGTTTGTTTGTTTATCTATGTAGGTATTGATATCTTTTTTATAGTATTTGTTGTTGATTTATTCTTCATTAGAGTTTATTTTTTTTATCCTTCATGTTTTTTATGTATTTTATCAACTTATTCTTAATTGTTTTTAGTATTTTTGTTATTTGTTTAATGGGCCTAAACCCCATATTTTGTTGTTGACTCCATTTTATTTATTGA
>APFE030187114.1:195226-215535 GCA_000404065.3 Pinus taeda | reverse complement strand
AATATGGGGGCAATAGGGGCACAACAATATTAATAAGGGGTATAACTACAATAGTAATGGGGTAATCACTAGTATTATAGGGACCCAATAGTATGCCTGATCTTTTTTTACAATTATTTATAGTTCTCTTTGCTAGTCAATGTTACAATAATGGAAATGAGAGAGAATATTTTCCACCAGCATATAAGCTTAGGAATAAGAGTAGGATTTTGTAGGTCATATTAATGGAGATGTCAGCATAGGCTTAGCACACATTCTATAATATGTTTCTTCTAAGAATCTCCCTTATCATATGTATACGATAAATATATCGATGGCATGTAAGACATGTTGGTACTAAAGCATATGCGATTGGATACTAGAAGTAGGTGATGAGTACTTTTCAAAGAAAATGCCATAAGAGGATGGGAAAACTTTTCTTCTAACAAAAATCTTAATGTTTACCATCAAAGCAAAGGAATGGAGAACTTTTCTTCCACAAGACCTCTCAACATTTAGCAACCAACTCCAAAGAGGAAAAAAAGCAACAAAGAAACATCATGTCTTTATTGCTTCAGAAGTAATCATCAAACAGTTACCTTGAAGTCTTAGGAAAAATTAAAACAATTTCCCTTATTCTTGTCCTGCATGTGAGAGTTTGGGCCTCTCTCACCCCACCAATCTACTTGCTAGATTGGGGAAACCAATCATCTCTTTATTGCCATCTTTCCACTTCGTTTATATATGGTGAGAACCATTCAAAAAACACGTTTGATAAGGAGGTTTACAGGACCAGTTTCGAGAACAAAGTCGACAAAGGAAATGTCGGGAGAGGCCATTCTTCTGCTTTGCTTCGAGCTTATGAGAACCATTCACAAAACAATGTCGCATACAATGCATGGGGTGTATACAAAGATAATTCTAGCAAGGGCTCTGATTATGGTGCAAGATCTAGCTATTGTGGTGAGGCTTCTAGTGCGGTCTCTCACTATGGTTCTGCCACCAACATGCATTTTCGAAAACTATGAAGAGGTGGAGAGGTATGTTGAGCACAGTCTCAGAAAATACCTACATGAAGGAGATGACAAAGAAAGGAGTTACACTCCTCTAACTAGGGCAAAGAGCAATTACGTTGACTAGAGCAAAGACGCCTAAATTTGGTTATGATACCACGTCATGACAAGGAATGATATCTGAATGTGTGATTGCATTGATGAGAATGGAGTTATATAACAGACATGGGCGACCTTTGGTTTTCATCATCCAATGTTGGTTCCTATTCTAACTATTCATAATCCTTTTATTTACATATTTACAAGACTTTCACCTAATCCCCAAGGATTAGGTGTCTAACATCTAGTTCTACAATCTTCTACCACATGTCCAATGCAAGTACATATTTTGCATTTTAATTGAGACATTTCTTTACCTTTTTGAAAATTTTCTTGAGATCTCTTGAATTATTGTGGTTTTGATTGTTTCTTCCTCTTGGCTTCTACTGCGACCACAGCCAAAGTCTTGATTTCTTCCTCTTCCTATATAATTTTCATTTTACAAGCCTTTTCCTCATGTACTTTCATTATAAGTAACTCTTCCTCTTGCATTCAAAGTCTATGAGTGTCTTTGAGTTGGTAAAGATAAGATCTTTCCCCAAGTTCTTTTTTTAACCAAATTTTTTATGATGTTGGACCAACATGTCAGTGAGGAAATCAAAAGTTTGGTTCTCCAATTTATTAACAATTTGTAATGTTTCAAAAAAATTCTTATTAGACGATGGCAAACCATACATCAAATGGATATCATAAAATTTTCCACATCTCTAAATCCATATTTCAATCATTTATGTCATACATTTTTCGAACGAGAGATGTATTCCAAAACACCTCCCCCTTCAACAATATTTTGATTGATCAATTTATTATGAAGCTTAACGCTTTTTTCAACCCTTTTTGCTTTGAATTGAATATCAAACATATTTTTGAAAGTTTACCATGCATTTCAAGTATTAGATACATTTTCAATATGTATATGCATCTCATCAATGACAAAAAATCTCAAAATTGCAAGTTTCTTTCATCGCTTACTTTTGTTTTTGCTAGTTCTCTAGCATTAGTGAGCAATGTTGGAAACCTAATCTGATAAGGGTTATGGTGTGGAAGTTGAACCATCACAGGGAGTCCAAGAGACCTTGGAAGATGAATCCAACAATCACATAGTGTATTTATATGTAACATCTTTGTGAATAATAAAGTAATTCATGTTTATCTTTCATATTTGGTTGCACATTCCAACAATTTAATTCAAGATTTGTTTCCATTAAAAATATTTTTTCACAAATCATTAAAAATTAATGTATTTTGCATATGATGACTTGTAGTTCTCGAGTCATTCCATTTTTTCTAATTCTACAAATAAATTTACTAGTTTTGACATGATGATTTTCTATCAAATGCCCATGATTAAAAAATTGCACAAGAGACACTACACACAACAAATGTGTGCTATAGGAGCTTGGCCTTTACCCTCTAATAACCTCGAAAAATAAAATTTGTTGATAGAGTATTTCACTCGACTTTTATCAATGTTTTTTAATTACAAATTACAATTCATTTTCTGTTGAAAATGTAGCAATGGAAGGTATTTTGGCTTGTCCCTTACCCAGTGAAGACCAAAATTAGTCTTTCTCTAGCATGGATGCGAGTTCATGATGTAGAATTCAATTATGATGAGTTTATTTCCAGCTAATTGGAATGGTCATCAAGTTTGCATGCGTAGTGTTGGAGCTTCACTTTGTTGGAGTCTTATTTAGGTAGACTACAAGATGGGGTGGCAATGACAAGTTGAGTTAGGCCAAGTTAAGACTTCAGTGATAAGTAAAGAGAGGACGAGTAACTCGAACCCAAATTAGAGGAGATAAAGGAGTGACTGAAGCTAGTTAACTAAGAGCTAGTCCAAGTGTAACTGGGACTTGCTCCAATTAACAAGAAAAGGAAAATCGTGACACTAGTGTAAACTTATATTCAACTAGGCATCCTTGCATGCATCAATTTCTATCTATAAAGAGAAGGACAAAGGCACAAGAACATAGACCATTCTTTATTGTGGTATGTGCATCAATTGAGGATCAATAGGGCAAATAGATTCAGGAGCCAAAAGTTTGCAAGGATTGTGCAGAAAGGGATTGGGATTCATAAAGTAGGTTAAGACTATCTTCAACAGAGATCACATATGCAGACTCGAGAATAATTGTAGAGCTGAGAATAGTGATGAGAAGCCTAGATCTTTCTCAATGACAAATTATTGGCTACAGTAACAACAAGAATTGTGATAGATCCATTTGATCAAAGAAAAAATCAATAAAATACCACAAACAAAGCAGATTTTCCCTTTTGGGTTTCTTGGGTAAAACAAGTATGTCAATTTTGTGCGCATGTATTTTTATCTCGATTATTTTCTGTTGCTTGTTGAAAGTTAAGAAAATTTGTATGTTAGTGAAAGTAACTTTGGTTTCAATTTTCAGTTGCCTTGTTTTCAGTAATTTATCTAAGTAGTGTGTGGAGTTCCAAGAAATTGAACATGGTATCAGATCTAGGCTCTGTATAAAAACCTAAAGGGTGCAAATCAGTTAGTAGGTTTGCATTAGAGTTTTGAAGAGAAGTTTTTGAATAAGCAGTATGTCCTTCCAAAATATGAGGGAAGATCACTATTTAGAGGGAGACTCTAACTTTTGCTCATGGAAGGAGTGGATCTCAGTAGTGTTGGAAGATAATGGGGTGCTATATTTTGCAACAAACCCACAAACAATGCCCACAGTGTTGACAAATCAAGGATATTGCAAATTAGGGTTTGTACTCGATAATTACTTGTGATATTTGTTGGCGTTTAATTTATTTTGTTATATCTTCTTCATCAAGCAATTACCAAAACCATAAAGCATATGAAGATCACAAGAACAAAAGGAACACAAGACATAGGCTCCAAGCCAGGGAAAAAACCCTTCCAAGGGGAAAACCCAAAAAAAATCTTCTCTTCTTATAAAATCAGTTCAAAGTGAGACATTCAAGACCTAAAGAACAAGACCAATGTTGAGAAATCTAGGGCATGAATAGTTAAAATATTTCTCTGCTTGATAATTTCTTGTGATATACTTTTACTTCTTAGCTTATAACGTTTTCTTCGTTATGTTAATATCGTGTTCTTTTCATCAAGACAATTACCAATATGCACAATAAAGACAAGTGACATAGTATGTAGGCTTGTCAGCCAGGGCCAAAACCTCTCACCTCTTGAGAGGAAAACCCGATCAAAATTTTTCTTCTAGATCTTCAATTGATGAGTACCAAGACCATGCCAAAGACCCTTGAAACTAGTATCCTCCCAAGAACCTTGTCACTAACCTTGATGCTCTACGTCTTCCCTTTCTCGACTTTCTTGTTGATCTCAAACTGCTCTCCTCGACCTCTTCTAGAGAAACTCAGTCTCTATACTTCATAATGCTTCTTCTTGATTTCTCCTAGAGAAACGCGGTCTCTATGATCTCACTAGATTCCTTTAGAGAATCTCAGTCTCTAGATCTCTATCTCGGTTACCCAGAACAAATATCCCAGAAGAATCCTTCCTTCGCTGTCCTAGAAGAAATTGTCTTCGCTACCCAAGAAGAAACCTTATTCGTTCCCCCCAAAGAAACCCTTTTTCGTTGATCCCAGAAGAAACCTTATTCGCTATGCCCAGAAGAATCCTCCTTCGCTTGCCCAGAAGAAATTCTCCTTATCACTTCTTCGCACTTCTCTTTGTAGCCCTTCTTCTTTGCACTTCTTCACCGAATGTATGTCGAATTTCTTGTCTTCAAGTGAGGCCGAGTTAGGCTATCTATACACTTCTTATCATGTCCTTTAGGCCGACATGATCTCAATAGTTAGGTCGGCTTCTTCTAGCATGTTCTTCCATCATTGTAGGCCGACTTGAAGAGGATAAGTGACAAGATCTTGGAGGATACTTTACATAGACAAATTTGACCTTTTACAAAGTGTAATATGACTTCATTACATGAAAATGACTCTATCATTTTATGACTAGATGAAAAATAATTCCTAAAGACTCTCAATGGGAGTCTTGAATAAAAAATAAAATCTCTTGCTCAATAAACCCGTGAAGCAAGCAATAAAATAAATTTATTTTTCTTCTTTACATATCATTACATAAAATCATAATTACATGTCATTATGAAGGCCGATCCTAGTTACACTTTTCAACAACCAAGACTTCCTTAAGCACCAAGTCAGCCCTCCAAAGAAACCTTCCTCAAATTTTTCAAGGTCAACATCTTCAAACTATCCCAACTTCAAAAACTTGGCCCAACTTCATAGATTTATGGCCTTGTAGCTTCACAAAAATTTCGGCTCTGTAGCTTCAGAAGATTTATGCCTTGCAACTTGTAAAGATGCCCAAAATCTCGAACATGTGAACAAAAGATGCCAAAAACATAAATATTCTTCTTTTTTCTTGCCTTGCTCTTCATCTCTTGATCTTCACACTTGAAACTGCTTCCCGTGCTTGGAGATTGAACTTGTGAATAAAGTCCAAATGAGGTCAAAATCTCTTCTTTATATAGCCTTCTTAAGTGGCCGAATTAGGAGTCCTTTAGGTCGACTTGTCTTTGGAAGGGCTAACTTGGTCTTAGAGTCAAATGGACTTTTCTAGACTCAAAAAATAATATTTTATTTTGATTACAAAATGCCCAAAAGGGACTTTGACTCATGATAAAATTATTTTTGACTCAAGAAACCCTAGAAGAATGAAGAACATGTTTATTTAGAAAAATAATAATCATAATAATAAATATTTTTCTCTTTTCTGTTCGTTTTCTCATAAAATTTACATTAATACAAGTACAAATACAATTATGAAGACCAAACCTAGTTATATCTTCTAACACTCCCTTTTAACTAGGGAGGTATTCATGATTGCATAACAAGGTACATGAATTCTCAAATTAAAAATTTCTCATAAGAAGAGTCATATTGATAAGCAATCTCTTAAGCATCAATATCATGACCAGCATTGTCAAATACTAACATAGGCCTTTTGACTATCAAGCTCTAACTCTCCATAAGATTAGAGCATAATGTTGGGAGGCACATACATGTAGACACCTCAGCCTCTCAAGGCACACTGATTAGGATTTAAACAGGAATGCAATAAACTATAGATATAACCATAAATACAAATATGTAGCAGAAATAACACTTCATTTCATTAATAGAAAAATGTTGAAGTATGCTTACAAACAAAATGGAAATAAGACTAGCTCGGGCGATGGTAACTTATATCTGAGAAGAGATGTGGTGGCTACACACCTCTGCACTGAATTACATTGAGGCTCAAAGGCCTATTTATTATTGAGAAATAATGGAAAACCCTAAACATCCAAAAACCTAACCTTAGGAGATGAAGCGCCAAAACTGTGGGCCCTGTTTGGGTAAATTGGTACATCAACTTCCCGGGGTCGTAACTTTGGCATATGATCTCCGTTTGGCTATCATAATACCTCGTTTCGAAGATCTCAAAGAGAAGGCCAAAAAACAATTGGCAAGCCAATTTGGGATGTTTCAAGTCTCTCCATTTTACCTAAAAACGTCTCTTAGGGCCTTAAAACGGCTTCGAAAATTCAGGACCCGAAAAACTGCCAAAAATAGTAAATTGTGCTACAATTAAGGAAATTGAAAAATAGAAAGAGACAATGTTGGGGGTCCAAGTGGAATAGGCCGGTGGAAACCAATATCCACCCGGATCATTCCTCCCCCCTTAGGAAGCAATGGTCCCCATTGCATTGTGTGCCTCCATGAGGTGGGGAAACTTCTGTTGGACTTGATCCTTGGTGAGATGTTTTACAATCTCTGATGTGTCCAATAATCGTGGGAAACATGGTTGAGGGCAGCCCACATTGAACACTCGGTGCAAGCCGAGGAATGGGGGAATTTTGAGCTCAAATGCATTGTCTCCCACAACCTTGGTAATGGTGTAAGGACCATATTGGAGTGGTCTGAGCTTCCAATGGGCTCTGGTAAGACGTTATTTCTGCAAATGCAACAAACCTTTATCGCCCACCTGAAACTTGTGTGGCACCCGATGTTAATCATGTCACTGCTTGTACTTGGCATTTTCCACAATGGAGCGACAATATATTGGCTCATTGGGTAGAGGTGCTCTGGGAGTCAGATTGAACGAATGCTTGACCTGATAGTTCAATGGTACCTCTATGGGTGAGGAGAAGATGTCCCTGTATTCTTTCATGACTGTATCCACTTGCTTCTACTACGTGGAGGAACCCTTGTCAAGGGCCATGGATATGGTTACGATATTCCCCTTACTTTGAGAGTGAACCAAAAAGAAAATAAATTTCCTAGCATGGGAGATGATATTGATGCATTGCTTAGCAGCGATCAAAGAGGTGGCGGTAGGTGGGGCTACCTCTGGTATCCTATATAACATATTACCCAAATAAATAATCACAGAGCGAGGTCTAGACTCATATACAACATGTCGCTTTCACAGGTATGGTTTTCCTAATAATACATCACAAACGTCGAGAAGAGAAACATCACACAATACCTCATCTATGAAGGGCTTGATGCTGTAGCGAAGGCGGTACTGCTGGCTAACTCAGAGATCTCATCCTTGGTGAAGCCACCTGATGTTGTACGATTGCGGGTGTGGTATGGTCAGTAGGCCCAACCGCTTCATGACCTCTAGTGAGATGAGGTTCTTTTGCCTGCCACTGTCGACAATGAATTGCAACGACGAACCCTTCACCCATATTTGTGAGTGGAAAATATGCTCCCCCTCCTCTAGATCTTCGGGCTCATTCTTTTGGATCTTTGTAGTGGAAACAATGGGGCTAGGCTCCGCATCAATAATCGGCTTCCTTTTGTCATTCCTCTTGTTGGGTTCTGACTCAGGGTCGGAACATGCATCTTATTCTAAAGCCTTCAACTCAGCCACCAGTGATTGCTTTGCCCGACACTCACTTGTGTTGTGAGTGAGGCTCTTATGGAACTGACACCACTTTCCTGTGTCCTCCTTTGACTTCGTGGTGGTGTTCTTTTCTTGCAGCTTCGACAGGTTGTCTTGGGTCACCCCGCCTTGGCTTTGTCCTTTGTTCTTCGGATTCACAGATCCAAAGTCTCTCTTCTTTTGTTTAAACTTTTACTCGATATTGACAGTGTATCGGTACGTCGTGCCAAGTGAGGAGATGTCAAGGAACTCCATCTCGTCCTAGATGTACCCGTGTAGGCAGCCACGATATTTGAGTACCAAATGCCGCTCTAAATCCTTGATACCCAACTTTGCGCAAAGGGTATGAAAAATATTGGTAAAATTTGGCACATCTTGGTCCCTTCCTTGCTGTAGCGTGGTCCAATTTATGTATTTATCCTCATAGCTTTCAACAGGGTAGTACTACTCCTTTATGGCATCCTAGAATGAATTCCAAGTGGGTGTGGAACAGTGAGGTCATACTTCCATCCTTCTGCTCGCAGTAGGTTTCCCACCAATCCTTGACGTGGGGGGTGGCTTTGAGAAGTGCAAAAGTGATATTTTCCCGACCGGAAAAATCATGAACAACAAAATATCCTTCTACCAGATTTAGCCATTTATCTACTACATCCGCATCTATCTGACCCTCAAATATGGGAATGTCAAAATTAACTTGTACCTTAAAGGGTGTGGTGCTTCCAAAGTAGCTGTTGGAAGTCGATG
Organism: Pinus taeda; assembly: GCA_000404065.3. Lineage (NCBI taxonomy): Eukaryota > Viridiplantae > Streptophyta > Pinopsida > Pinales > Pinaceae > Pinus > Pinus taeda. Next base: position 206,799 of record APFE030187114.1, on the reverse strand, counting down.
CATCGCCCCTAGGTAGCCGCTGAAGGATCTAGGCAAATTTTTCCATCATCACATTCCTTTGTCACTCGAGGGCCTCTTCGAGCAAGATTTTGATAGGATCTCTTGCGCCCTCGTCTTTCTTTTTATCCGCCATGGGAGGTCATCGGGATTTGCATGGCTGAATTTGCAAAGTTTCAACCAGATCGAGCCGTAACTCCTTATATCCCGACCTCGTTGGGGACATCCAAAGAGAAATAGAGAAATAGCAAACCTCTCTGATACCACTGATCCGGATTTAAACAAGAGCACAATAAACTACATATATAACCATAAATACAAAGATGTAGCAAAAATAACACTTCATTTCGTTAATAGAAAAATGTTGAAGTATGCTTACAAACAGAATGGAAATACGACTAGCTCGGGCGATGGTAGGTTATCTCTCTGATACCACATGTGAGGCTCATTCCTAGGGTCCTCTAACTAAAAACCAATTTCTCTAATTTTAAACACAATAAGGTGGGAAATAACTTATTTATATCTAAACATTTAATTGACGATAATATACCATTAAATTTATTTACCACAAATTAAATAAGTAAGAATTTCATTGCAACCATTTACATAAGTAATCAATAAACGAAGGAATACTTGTTCCAATAACTTATTTAAGATGCTTTTGAACCCCTGACTCTGTTGGGATGCTCCTCTTGACTACCCGACTGGATTTGCCTCCTAGCCAACTAGGAAGTATTTCCTAGCCTAGGGAACCTCCACAAGTTCCCTAGCCCTTCGAGCCCAAGTCCAACCAGATGTAACGTGTCCAAGTTTAACAAGCACTCTCCAGCTCCAAGTTTGTATTCCCTCATTTATCTCTCCATTCTCTCCCTTCTCTTTTTCCACATTCCTCCCCCAAACACAATCCTCCAAAACAAAATCAAGACCAAGGATCTCTCCCTTCCTCTCATCATCCTTCCCCTTTTATGCCTCTTCCTCCCATCCACCTCAACCACCTATTATTAATGTCATGGCTACCCCCTCATCCTTTCATTTAGTATCCTTGACTTTTCTTACCATATCTTGTTCAGTAGATTTGAGAAGACATTTTGGGGATAAGATATGAATATTTAATTTGGAAATTAATTGGAGAAGACCATATCTTCTCCCAAGTATATTTTGAGAAGACACCTTGGGATATGGATATTTAATTTGGAATAAATGGAAGGAGACCATATCCTATCCAAAATTAAATTTGAGAAGACAAATTGGGAATTGAATAATAACAATAATAAAATTTATATAAGTAAATAAAATTACAGTTTCACAAATGTAGGTATATACCAATATTTCTTGATAATTATAAGTCAATATTTTTAAGTAATTTAAACACTAATAAAATTTTCATGATAAGATTAAGAAAGGCATTACATACACCCCTCCTTCAGAAAACTTCTTTCTAAAGTTAGAGTGAAAAAGATACAAGGAGTTCGAAAGCAGTTTGACAATAAGGCATAGCAAAATAGAGAGAGAGTTATAGTAGTAAAATTCAATAAGGCAGGCAATGATACAACTTCCTATCAAGAATCTCCAACTAATCTTTATCGTCCTATCCTTCCTAACCTACTTCCATTCCCACCCTATCCATCCTCTACTGTTATATACTATGGCATCAGCGATACCAATCTAATCATTGATGAAACCAATATGGTGGAAGCGTCGACTATATCGACCTAACTTCCCCAATAGGCAACTGGAAATCATCATCACACGTCTAGGGGAGTGTGTCCATCACTTCCCTCCCACGATTCTAGGTTTGGAGGTTACACGATGGGAAATACCTCCACCCTTCCTTATAACTAGGGTCAACACCCTAATATGGACCACACTATAGCATTGGTTGGATACTTGTCATCAAATAATCTAGTCAAATAGTCTTGTCACCTGCCATTTACATTTTACCCATGTCATAAGAGTGCATATCAAGTAGATACAAAATGTAATAGAACAATGTACAACATACCTTTCCTCATTAGATGTCTCGACCTTCCCTAATGGAAGAGTAGATCTTGGCTATCATATAGTTCTTTCCAATCTGCAGGTTAGTTCTCATTCATGCATATATATAACAACAAAATATATATAGATAAGGATCGGTGCGCTAGTTAATAACCTCTTTAGTTTAGTGAATGCAGTGTCACATTCATATTTCCATTCATACTTGACCCCTTTTCGTTGTCATGTGGTGATGGGTTTTGCAATCCTCGAAAATCCTTCCACAAACCTGCAATAATAACCCGTTGGACCCATAAAACTACGCACCTCATGAGCATTTTTCGGTACTTGCCAATCCATTATGGCTTTTACATTTTCGGGGTCAATTTAAATCCCTTCTCCTGAAATGATGTGCCTAAGGTAATGAACTTTCTTCTAAAAGAATGAACATTTTGACAATTTTCCATACAATTGGTTTTCCCTTAAGCAAGTCAATACAACCCTTAGCTACTTTTCATGCTCCTTTTCATTCTTGGAATACACAATAATGTCGTCCAAAAATACTTGCACAAATTGGTCCAAATACTTCCTGAACACACCATTCATGAGGCTCATGAATACTGCTAGTGCATTGGTCAAACCAAATGATACAACTACGAACTTGTAGTGCCCAAACCAAGTTTGAAATGCAGTTTTTGAGATGTCACCTTCCTTAATCCTCAAATGGGTGGTATCCAAATCGTAGATCGATCTTTGAGAAAACTGTTGCTCCCTTCATTTGATTAAATATGTCATCTATTCTAGGTATTGGGTACATATTCTTTATTGTGGCCCTAAGCTTCAAAACAGAGTACTAAGTTGTTCATTTTGTTATGAGAGTGATTCGAGAGAAGGATTTCAGCATTTCTAACATTGAACTCTAAAAGGTTTAACTTTTGGGCTAGAGAACCTTGGATTAGGAACAAGTTGAAGTCACTTAAGTTGGATTCTTAGAAGCTTAGAAAATAAAATAAATTGTTCATTTCGTTAGAAAAATGACTCTAGAAGATGATTTTAGAATGCAGAAACAACATTAAGGAATAGGAATACCAGTGCATTAGGAAATGTTTAAAGATGCTTTAATTCATATGTCACACACACCAGAACTTGTGCAAATTGTTGTACTTAGAAGACCAAAATAATGGCATTTTATTAGAAAGGTGCACAATATGATTCTTGGGCCTTTCTCGTGTTTTCATAGAAATAAGCCACTTTCAATAAAGGTGAAATGGTTGGATTCTGTTATATGTAGGTATTGTGAGAAATGAATAAATGAATGGTTTTGAAGAACGTCAAATCTCCCCTTTTTTGTGTTTGTCACCTGAATTATTGTTTCTTTTTTGTGGCTATTGGGCCTATAGTCTGTACTTGATAAACGTAGAGCCTGTGGGCACCCATCCTTCTCTAAGATGCTACATTATTAAGAACATAAGGATGTTGATCGTTCACTCTACCCTTGCTAAAAACTAAAGATTGGTTGTAGACCTGAAAAGGCATAAGACAGAGATAATGTGGACACATGAATATGCAAGCAGAGTTTAGAGAAAGGGAGGGGATGAAAAGAAAACAAGGCCGGAAGTATGTTTTCAAGAAGGGAAACATCATGCAGGTGTAAGGCAAACTTAGAGAAAAAGAATGAAGAGAACTAATAAATAATTCGTAAATTTCAGTAAATGATATGCATTTTAAAAAGGATAGCATTTTAAAAAGGATATGTGCCTAAATTTTCCTAAAATTTCTTATCTTTGTCTATTGCTGTTACTATACTTGTATCTTTTAGATTTTTGTTTACTTCTTATCTTGACTTCTTTGATAATAACTCCAGTCTATCTTTAACTAATGTTCTCGAACATTCTAAGCATTTTCTAATTTGTTGCTTTCTGTTCTCTCCACCTAAAGTGTGTACCCATTTATGCCCTCTACAAAAGTTAGCATGTAGCTTTCCATATGACTATTTCTTTTTTTTTAGCGAGTTTTGTTTCTCTTTATTTGTTGTAATGCTTCGCATCCTTATTTAGTAATAGTATTTAAGTTGTATTTCCTCTGGAGGAGAGGGCTTAAGCACTTGTAACATTCTTTGTGATACTCTCCCAACAAAGATATGATGTTTGACAATGTCAAACTCAAGTTTCCCTGTCAGTTTCAAATATAGGTCATGTGTTATACTAGTTAAATAAAATAAAATAAAAATTTATGACCAAATGTGACATCTACATGAATATTCCTTCCTTATGTGTATTTAAATGCTTCTTTGTTAATTATCTGGATCATGATTTTATTCATGGTTTTTGAAATAGGACCATTATTATAGGGCTCAAATATTGTGTGAACAACATCACACTGGAAACTGGGTTATGGTTTGGGTCTGTAGATAATGATAACCATACTTTTCAGAACTAGAAGTTCTCTTGGTGCCCTAGTTGAAAGCAAAATCTCATGCCTAAAGGGATGAGAAGAGAGCCAAAAATATAAAGATAGGTGTAAAGAAACCAGGGGATTCAAGGAATTCATAAACACCTCTTGAAGTGATAATGCATGAATTGGTATGTAATCCAAATAAGCGTGGACTAAATAATGGCAAGTCTAATGGAATGCCAAAAAAAATGTCATTTCCAACTGACTCCAGGCTTCAACCGTTGCAAGTTGTAGACAGACCGGAAGGAACTTTGAGGAGTCGTACCCGTATGTAGATAAAGACTTGTACTACTACAGTTAGATCAGGTACTGAAGAAATGCTAATGATGTAGAGAGGTTCCAAATGAAGCCACACTTGAAGCAGTTTTTTATGAATTCCAAAATCAAAGTGTTTTCGAGGAAGTTAGATCCAAGCACAATAATGTTGAAAGCGTGATTTATTAATATCTTATCAATCATAATCAAGTATTTACAAGAGCTTTGAAGGAAAATAGAGTCTTTGACCAAATTTATAAAATTGTTGTTGGAGATGATAAGAATAAATTCAACCGCTACCTATGTATGGTCTTTTGCGATGTGTATCTTTCATTTCTCCTTTGCTACATTCCATCCGACCTCTCTCTTTTATTTTCTATTTTCTAAGGTATTCTGTGAATACTAAAACCCTATGTTACGATGTCTTTTAAGTTTGACACTTATTTCAGCCTCTCTAAGCATTATGGAATTCAGGTCATCCTAAATTTGTATTTAACGAATCTTTTGCATCGTCCGCCTTTCAAGTATTTTATTACCTGTTTATGTGCTCTATCACTTTATGCTTACGATGTTTGTATTCCAAACAGAATATATGGTCATATTACTGCCCAGGCGCCTGACTTGTTTTTGTTTTTGTTTTTTTAATCCTAGTTTGGGCCTTGATATGTGTTGCTTTTAAATTTCAATATTAAACCATTCAAATTGTTGTGCCATTTCTTTATCCATGCATGATAGTGTGATGAATAGAGGTCTTGGGGAAATTGGATGCTAATGTTAATTTTGGAGGTGAGTCCAGGCATAAGTCTTGGTTGGCTTCAATACTAACAATTGCCCATAGTGGTACAATGGCACTCCGACAGAATGTGTAGTATTAAAATGTTGTAGCCTAAGTTGTGTTTCGGATATACAAGTGTAGCTGGAATATTTAATCAAGCAGTTTGACAAGAGTATGATTATATTTGTTTAGGATCTTGAACCTTCCATGAATTTGAAAAGGAATGTACAATTTCCTAAAAGCTGAATTGTGGCATTTCTACAACTTCAAAACAGAAATGTAGCCTTACAACTGAGCAATAGAAGCTGAATTGGAAGTAAGTTCCAAGTTTAAAGCAACATCTCTCTTTAATGACATTTATTTTTGTCTTGGTTGAATTGATTTCTAGGGCTTTGAAGGATCACTATCGCACTAATTAGAGCCTTGCAAAACTTGTAATGTTAATTCAGTTTTCCAACAACTTTTGAATATTATTTGGCCTTATCTCTGTTGAGTCTATTTTCGAGGATCTGAGGGATCACTATTGGACAAATTTGAGCTCCACAAAACCTACATGACCCCCAAAATGGGAGAAGGAGAGCATCAAAGAGAGTCAGGGAATGGGCACATAAGACAAGGCAAGAAGAGCTTTTGTTGTCGTCAGTGCCATAGGAAGGAGGAATGTAGAGTTGCAACTGGAATAAGAGCTTGTCGTCAAACCGTTGATCATGTCCTTAGTCACTAATGGCGATCTCAACTTCAATTGCCTCTCTAAGGTTTGACCGATCATGGTTACTTGTAGTTCATTGTTTTGTTCATGGTCATCATCCAAGATAGAAGTGTCCTAACTCCTCTCTACATAGAGTATGCCACCAAGGAATTTGAATTCTATCTAGTCGAATTTAAGTAAGATATTTTGTTGTTTCTAAACTGGAACACAATCACGAAACTGGTTGTTCAAAGGTTGAATTCCCTATCCTCAAATGTCAGTTTAGTCGTTGTCCAACAACAATGAGAGTGTTGATTTTGTGTCAAAATCAATAAGGTTCAATCTTGGGCTCGATTCAAACATGAAGGCCATGAGCAGTTGTGATATCCATGACAATATCAGAGACAACATGGCGATGTCTATGTACACATCAAGAACAGCCAAAAGAATGAGGAGGGTGCCCTTGACTCAACTCAACCCCGCAACATCCATGCTAGAAGAATGTACCTTCCCAAGAGGAGAGCATATTAAATGAAGAGAAGTTATTTGAACAATTGCCTTTCATCTCCCACTGAGGCGAGTGTGCACCTTCCAATGTGAAAAAAATCAAAAAGTGGTTACCCCTAAAGAAAAAAAAGGGATCGAACAAGGTATAGCGATAAATAGACTCAACATATGAGAAGGACACTGATTTTTAGCACAAATAAACAAGGTTCAGAAGATTCAATAATATAACATGCCAAGAAGTAGCCCAAATTGAGAACAAATAAAGGATTTGATACAGATGAATATGAATTTAGGACTAAAAGTAGTTTTACCTTATCAAAGACAATAAAGACAAATTTGAAGCAAAATTTTCAAATTTAACGTTGGAAGCACAAATCTTTAACAATGACAGAAATTTTAGGGTGAAAACATAAAAATTTGATGTCACAACCTAAGGAATGTCATGAGATCACAGTTTTCAGTAGCAGAACCTGACATTATCATTGTATTGGTGAGAAAACTGCAACGAAGCAGAATGTAAGTCTTAAAAAACAACAAATTATAGTGCTTAATTGTATAAAATAACCTAAAACATCATAATAGACAAAGAAAAAGCACCAGCAAAATTGGTTCAAAGTCGAAAATCAGCTTTCAAGTCACGATTACCTTCATATTTTTAAGAGGGCTATGAATTTTTAAACACTTGGAATCAAACTTGAGTTCTGGGGCAATGTTTGCTCACTTATGTTTCCTGGCCATAATTTTTCAAACTTTACCCACATGGCAATGCCAAAACACCATGGAAAAGGTCAGGTTAACCTATGTGGCAATTAAATCGATGACCATTATGCACCACTTGTATCCAGCTGACATTGTAGCCATTACTACAACCATTAGGTGTTGTTTTGTCACTATATTGAATGCATCAACAACATATATTTTCTTTCCATTTATAAGTTTAAAAGTAACATAAATTTGATTCAATTGTCACGACTCACTATGCAACCCACATAATGCTATTTAAATTGATTTTATTTCTAAATCTAGATTGGTTCTTCAAGTCTTCCAGCCTAATGTTTAGAAAGAGTATTTCATTTGCAAATCGTTTCATTTCCCATGCTTGAATCACTTAAACATTTTGCATATCTCTTAGATCTATAATGGTTTAACTTCAAAACCCTTTGTCGATCTAAATAATAGATTGACTAAGCAGACTAAAGCAATGCTATAATTAACCAAACAATCTTGTGTTTTTAAGTTTATTCACAGCTTCATTAGTTTAGCTCCATTATTGAGTTGGAGTTTTAGTGCCTTTGAAAGACAATGAAGAAGAAGACTCTTCAAGCCATCCTTTAACAATTCTTCAAGGTTCAAATACAGTTGGGCGCAATGGCCTACCAAACACCAATAAGCAAGTGAGTCGTAGGCATATCCATTTGAATGGTTTCGTTGATGGCTCTGTTGAAATTTTTGTGGAAGGTCAGAATCCAATCAGTATTAGGTCAGGGAATTCAAGGAAAAGGCTCTCTCCACATTAACAAAGTACTCTTGTAGATGGAGATATTATAGAATTGATTCCATGAAGCCTCCCTTTCAAGTATAAGGTTGCAGTTGATGATAAGGAAAAAGAGCCTCCATCAGCATAATGTGGAGAATCCAATGACCACATTGAGTCCTCAGCTGATGTTAAAGAGTCAACTGAAGTTGAAAAACACTTGCTCAAAAAGGAAACGACAAGTTCTTGATGATGAAGCATTTGCGAGGAATTTGCAGGAAGGGGCTTCAATGGAGGAAATTCTCCCTGGCTTCCAATTTCAACAACTAGAGAAGATATTGTCCTCATTGGACCACTTATATCAGTTTGCACCAGTCCAAGAACAACTTTTGCTATCTAGGTTGTGCCTTCATCAGATGTTCTCCATTGTTGCTTTCTTGCAAGACAAGTTTCACACAAATTCTCCTTCTTTTGTTCTTGAATCTCTAGAAGAAAAAACGCCTTTTTTCTGTACTTAATAAAGAAAGGCTATTGAAATTGAACAAGCAACTAGTGGTTTGAGAATGGCTTCTGCCTCAATGAATGCAAACAATGTTAGTCATGATCAAGGTTTGATGCAAGACATTGACTCAAAAAAGAAGAATGGTTTAATTAATATTGAAGAGACAGGGTCGATTCAATATTTTAATATCCCAGAAGAGATTCAGTCCTCAACATTTCAACTCATGCGAGTTCAAGGTTTGCCTACATAGGCCAATACTCAATCAGTTTCAATTTCTAATGTGGTTTAGGGAAATGCGCTTGTGGCAATCCTTTCGAACTACATGGTGGACATGGACTGGTTGTTGTTTCCTTGTCCAATTCTAAGGACAATTCCTCATGTGCTGGTAATACATGGAGAAAGTTCACACACATTTGAAAATATGAAGAAGGAAAAACCTACAAGTTGGTTGCTTCACATGCCACCGTTGTGCCTCTCTTATGGAACACATCACTCCAAATTTATGCTTTTGGTGTACTCAAGAGGAGTTCGAGTTGTTATGCACACAACAAATTTAATTTATGTTGACTGGAATAACAAGACACAGGATTTGTGGATGCAAGACTTCCCTGTAAAAGAGCAAAAAGATATTGGGAAAACATCACCATTTGAGGATGATCTAGTGGAATATCTCGAGGCTTTGGAGTGGTCTGGATGCCATGTCACATTGCCACAAATCAGTGATGTCAAGATCAATGCAACATACTTTAGGAGGTTTGACTATAGCAGTGCATCGGTCCGTTTGGTGGCATTTGTGCCTGGCTATCATAAAGGTGTCGAGATGAAAAAGTGGGGGCATATGAAGCTTCAAACAATTTTGCAAGAGAAATGCTTTGGAAACAAATTCCAAGGTTCTCTGCTTGTGTACCAGTTTTCTTCTCTTGGATCTTTGGATGTGAAATGGATTATGGAGTTGGCTTCATCAATAAGCTCAGGATCTACTTGGGATAAACAACCTTTAGGTCATGGAAGTGTGCAAATAATTTGGCCTACAGTTGAAGATGTTCGATGCTCAATTGAGGGTTATGTTGTTGGTAATGCAATTCCTAGCCCGCAAAAGAATGTGGAAAAGGAAATTTTGAAGAAATACTGGACTCGATGGCAAGCAAATCACACAGGCCGATGTTGTGCAATGCCTCATACAAACATATGCACGCTACAATGGCCAGGAGCTTGCATGGTTTCTTCTCACGTCTTCAAATCTCAGCAAAGTTGCTTGTGGTGCACTTCAGAAAAGAAAAAAAAAAAAAAATAAATAAAAAAAATAAATAAAAATAAAAAAAAAATAAAAATAAAAATAAAAATAAAAAAAAATAAAAATAAAAATAAAAATAAAATAAAAATAAAAATAAAATAAAATAATAAATAAATAAATAAAAATAAAAAATAAAAATAAAAATTCTCAACTCATGATCTGTTCTTATGAACTAGGTGTTTGTGTCATAGATTGCAGCAATAGTTGCTGCCTTACATGAACAATTCCAGCTGGAGGAAAGAAAAAACGGACTAAGAAACTTCAGAAGGCTTTCAAAATATCAGCTATTAGCTAAGCATGAAAATGTCGTGAGGAAGGCTATAGAGGGGCGGAAGGGCGTTCTGATTATAAACCCATACTTGAGCAAGATGGCCTTATATGGCAGCGTTCTTCCTATCAGGTAGGTCTTGGTGGGTATATTTGTATGGCTCAATGAGGTCTCTGGTTCAAGTCCAGGCAACACCATTGATATTCAAGTCCAGGCAACGCAATTTCTTTTATCCTCCGTGTTTGAAAATCTATCCAGTTGAGGGCACCTAATGGAGCACCCAACGAAAGTGAGGTGAAATCTGAAGCAATTCCCTCTGAATCCTCTGTTGGTAATGCTGAGTTGCCGTCAGCCTCGGGATTTGTTCACCACGACCGGATGTCGAACTCAAGGTCATGGAATGTAGTAAATATGTTTCCTGCTGGAGGGAGCTGTAAGTATGGTGAAGAGAGCAGCAAGTTGTCTACAGGTGCTAGCTTTCCGAAAAGTATGCTTGAAAATATAGTCAGGGAAGGGCTTTTGAATGAAGTTGAGTATAAATTTGTTAAGGGTAGGGAGGAAATAAAATTTTCCATGATGCATGAATGTGGATTTCCAACCATAATTTTTTATGGCAGCAAGCCATATTCGAGGGGGTTTGGGCACAGAGATGAAATAAAATTTGTGGGATTGACTAAAAAGTTAAGGGCAAAGAAGAACAACGAGAATAATGTTGAATCTAAAGATCTAGTTCATGAACCCGAGGGAAACGACACTATCACAAGGAGAGTAGTGCATGAGCTTGAAGGAATTTCTGGAAATCACTTTGAAGATTGTCACATTGCTGGTATCGGAGCCCAAAATGTATATATTAATGTAGAAAAAAAAGGATTAATTCATTATGATTAAGTCGGTCGGTTTGGCTCCAAATTTTGAATTTAAAATTGCAAAAAAAAAGTAAATTATTTTTATTTTTTTCCTAGAAGGTAGGCTTCAAGGTCCAGATTTTGAACCTAAGCTCTGATACCACATGTGAGGCTCCCTCCTAGGGTCCTCTAACTAAAAGCCAAATTTCTCTAATTTTAAACACAATAAGTGTTGAAAATGAAACAAGATGATGGATCTTAGTGAAAAGAAGTCGCCTTCACTAAGTGGGCCCGCAGGCTATTTTTGGCGCAAAGTCTATTTTTAGACTATGTCTATTTTTAGACATATGGATCATGGTCTATGAGTTGCATGATGCTATTTATGGATGATTGGTCATGTTGGTAAAAATAGATGGACCTCTATTTTTAGACATATGGGCGGAGTCTATTTTTAGACTGCCATTCAAAAAATAGAACAGTTGAATATTATTAGCTCTTAATAATATTTGGACTATAAACATTATCTTATCCTCTTGCAGC